>JAPYZA010006258.1:4507-15756 GCA_030522685.1 Eupelmus azureus | reverse complement strand
TTAGTTACAATCCGAGATAGTTCAATAATACTAGTTTCCATACTTAATTGCAGAATATCCAACTCGTCCGACTTCCACGACGCAAAATACGATATCAAGTGCTCCTCTCCCGGCAGCTCACACCCGCAGAACTAACTTCAAGTAACAGCTCTCTCTGCCTCTCTCTATCTCCATCTCGCTCTTGGTAAGTCATAGAAACTAATTTTCGAAATTGTAGGCGCTCATACATACACTACTCGCATTCAGAAAATTCGCTTAAGCGAAATCGCAGGACGAGCTTCCTCGACAATAACGAAACAGCGTGAAATGCGAACCTTTTTCAGAATCAAAGCTCTCTTGACTCCCGCTCGCTCGGCACAATAGAGCGCGCTCTTCTGTCCTCGGCTACACACGCTTCTTCCTACATACATTTCGAAACATCGCGAGCGAATAGTAATTTGGAGCAAACAGTCTTTACCCGCGCGCTTATTTCTAGTGTCAGGCGCATCTACCTTTGAATCCGCTCTCCTCTCCTTTCTGCACTCGTGCTTATTCTTCGCATCTCTTTTCCGCTCTGTATATCCCTCATCTCAAAGTGCTAGTGAGCTGATGCCTGATGACGCGTGGATTTCCAGAGAGAGGAAAGGAGTGCGCGCTTCCTTTCTTCTTTTTTCCACCCACCTTTTTCCTCTCGCGCGCGCTACTCCAGCCGCGTGCTTAGTATCTCTCTCTCTCTCTCCTACTCGCGCGCGCTTGCCCGTCTTTTTCGCTAGAGTGCTTCTTTCGCCTTGCGCGATTTCATTTTTCGCCGCTCCCGAGCGCTCCGAAGAGACTTGTGGAAGGGTATGTGTATCGTTTCTACTTTCGTTTTGCGCCTGTTGCGGTGAAGCTGTTAATGGGAACGGGTATAGCGAAAAGAGCTTTTTTTGTGTACGTGCACCCGTTTGAAGCTTGCGGAGGACTAGAGTGTCGGCTGTCGCGGCGATGGTGCTAATAACGTTCTGATGTATTTTTCAATCGCTTTTGAATTGAGAATGTTTGGAATGTGACTCGATTGTAATTGTCGTGAAAAGCCGTTTTACTGTAAATGCTTCAGCAGCATAAATATTGAGGTGCTTTTTTGAGAAGAATGCTTTTTGTTTTTGAATGAGTATTTTGTTATGTGATACTATACTGAGAAATAAATTTAATATTTAATTGGAAAGCTTTATTGAATCAATTTAACTTTTTCAACTAAAGAAATTTTTAATTTAATAATTGAAATCCACAAGGAGTTCTTCAAGGTTCGGTAACCCTATTGCTGATTACTATACATGGAATACTTAACGAGGTAAAAGCACTTGCTAAGTACATCCTATTTGCAAATGATGTGACAATTTTTACATCTGGTGAGATCATAAAAACTAAAGAGAAAATGCTCAAAAAAGTTTTAATTATTTAACAAATTTTTATCAAAAAAAAAATAAATAATAATAAAAAATAAAAAATAACAGGATTTAAAAAACTTCAAATTCAAAATGAAACAAAAATATCAGGTCTAACCCTTAACAAACACCTGACCTGAGACCTTATGAAATAAAAAAGTATAGAAGACACCGTATATCTCTGTTCTTGTTTAATCAGAATTTTCGCTACAACTCAAAAAGGAAATGCTTTTATGGAAAAATAATAATTATCCGCGCTAGATTTAAAAACGAACAAATAATTGTGTTCTATGCAAAAATTAAAAATTTTCACTAAGTTTTGAGAAAACTTCGACCTACTATAGTAATGTTATATGTATTGTACTTCTCTGCCTCATCCTCTAGATAAAAAATGTAGTATCGCCTGAACAATGCGTTTTGTCATAGGATTTTAAAGCTTAATTCTAAAATCTCTTGCTTTACTTGTTCCCATAATGATGCAACGGTTGACAGCTCATCATTACGTTTTCCTGTACGTTTTGCATTGGTAGCATAACCTTTTTTCGCTATAAGTTCTCGTAGAAGAAAACATGTTTATAGTTTTGATTCTGAAAGTCCTTTAAGGAAAAAGAGATTTACTGGTCGTTCGCATTATTACTCATCTGAGAATTTACGACACGAGAGGGCTCATTCACGTAACGGAAAGTCGCTGAAGCAGTCCATGGCTCGGGACAGGTCAAGAAGGAATATTTTGAGATCTGATCGAATGCATGAAAAACATCATGAACGTACGTAAATCGAGCCAGACACCAGAACCTAAGTCGAGAAAACCAGGAAGAAGTGGTGACCGTGGGCATCGCCCGCAAGATTTGATTATTGATTCTATTATTAAAGGTGAAAGCTGTCTAACTCTTTATAAAAATTCTTCCCTTTACAAAGACAGTGTAACTTTCCTAAAAAACGGACTCTGTCAGCTTCTTGTACAACATAAAATCTTTAGAAAAAACTTCTCCTTACTGTTTTAATTCATATTTATGACATAATTTTTGGATACCCGTTTAATATTCTGTATAGATTTCTATCTCACCCTTTCACTTGGTCCTAATGCGTTGCCATTTGTCCACAGATTTACGACAGAAAACGTGATTTTAGCTGGTCTACGATTTGGCTCTACCAAATCTTCTGTAAACCCTTTTCTCAATGTATTTCGCAAAAGTTTGAAAAAATTGTATAAAGGATTTCATGAATATGAAACAATGCAACGGAAACTATGGCTGTCAAAATTGTACACGTGTAACCGCATAAAAATCAAATTGAAATGCGTATTACAGTATATTTAAAAGCCTTGTTCGATTTAATTATTCTTTACTGAAAAAAAAAATATTTAACTAATCAATCGTTTATTTCTTCTTATTGTAAAAAGAATTAACTAAATCACGCTTGAAAACAATTTGTATAGCTTGAAAACTTTCAAGGATCGGAATGAGTAAAAACAAAAATTTCTGATTCTATAATGTATTGTTTTTAAAATGATGACGTTAATGAAAAAAAATTACATTTTTTATAGAACTCATAAAGATAAATAAGTTCGTAAATAAGTTATTTATATTAAACATAATGCATATTAAATAATTAAGTTTATAACAGTAATGACGAAAAGTTTTCACTAAAATTTGTAATTGTGAATGTAATAGTAAGTACGATGAATGCGATGAAAACATTTGTAAAAATTATTCAATTATTTTGGAGTATAATATACACAGAAAAGTATTAACTGTAATTTTATAAATGAATCTTTTATTTTTGAATGCACTGTTGACATGAATTGTAAAGTTACTATCTCTATTAGTCATATAAAACGAGTATTATTTGAAATAAATGTAAGCTCGAACAAACATGTAATTATTCCTGCTAATAATGTTGCTATTATTTACTGCTAACACAGTAAATAAATTTCTATTGCGTGAAAATTATATTTTATTATTATACTACTATTCAAATTATTATTGTTACATCAGACATTGATGCAGGTTGTGGAATAAGAGAAATTCTCACTAAACTTCGTCTGGACTTCTCAATCATTAACAGCATCTAAAAATCCAAATAGCTAAATTATATACATTTTACATAAAAACATATAAAATTTGAAATTCAAATCGTCGCTTGAATCGAATAACAGTATACATCGAATTTTTGTTAGAAAAAAGTACACATCGATTTTGTATATGAGAATTCTCATATAAATAATTGATGTGTACTTTGTTCTAACGACAATTCAATGGGTACTCTTATTCCATTCAAGCGACGAAATAATAAGAAACAAAATATAATTAACATCGAACTTAAATACAAAAAGAAACGTACTAATATATGGGTCCTGGTTCACATAATAGGCCAATGTTCTCGCAAAAAGAACTTCAACTGTAAAATAACATACAAAAAGATATCTTTGCAATCAGACCAGCACATAACTTTTCTAAACCAGTCCAAGTACGATTTACTAGACTGAGGATCGAGTAAAAAAACTAATGCATACTCACCTAGTGACTAAAGAAATTAAAAAAATGCCCATGTTCTGAATTGAACTACACAGTGAGAAATATGTTACAAGAATGCCTAAATTATTTAAAGGTTGAAATTCGACATGATTATCAAAGAATACGTCCTACTTAAAAATCCAAAAATGAAATAAAATTACCTAGTTTAAATATCAAATCTGAAGAACATGGTAGTCTTACTCTAATCCATAAATTATTTAAATATAATTTTCTTTTTATATTACTGATTGTTAATACTTGTCACAGAAGTATGTAATCTAAAACAATGAAACAAAAGGAAAATTTAGTTGGTTTTTTTAAAAGGATAATGTAAAATTTAATTTTTCAACTCTGTTCAATCTGTTATATCTGAAATCGTCCAAAAGTTGAAATACAAAGCTTTCTCTTTGATAAAGTATAAAGTTCGAGAAATCATTTAGAACTTGCTTTATCTGTACAAAATAGTAGTGAAATGGTAACAAAATGGTAGTGAAAATCCTTTAATAAGTAAGAAGTTTTTTGGAGAATATAAGAGCTTATAAGATTGAATACGCAAATGTAATTATATCTTTGGAATTATCCTGCCGATTTTTATCTAGATCAGCTTTTTATTTTTTTAAAGGTGCTATATAAATGTTCATATTTGATCTAGTCACTGGCTGGCAGCTGACTTTTTTCAAAATAAAAACAAGATTTAGAACAAAAAAATTTTAGTTTTATGTTTATATATATTTTGTTTTTTTGCAAAAAGCTTTTCAAAATTTAAACTACACATTTAGCAACTGCACTTTCGGAAATATTGCGTAAAATTTTCGTAATATTTCATAATTCCTTTGAGTTACGTTGATTTAGGGAAAACAAAGAAATTTTATGAGTGTTTGTTATACTTTTGTACACAATACATACTTTCACAAAGTTAAGTCTTAACAATGTTCCTGTACACCACACTTTTTTACAGCCTATAATAAATATCCGTAAGTATTATTTTAAAATTTAATACGTATAATTCATGATTAAGTCGCATAAACTTTAAGATTTATGTACGCTCCTTACTGACACTTCAGAATTACTCAACGCAAAAGACAGTCTAGTGACACGCTGTTTACTGAGAAAATGTAATGGTCTTAAGCGGTGAATGTCCGCGCTACTAGAAGCTCAAAATGTAAAATGAATCGTATTTTTGATGGCTTAAAATGAATTATCAATATAATTTACCTAAATAACAATTGATATTTTATAAATATTAAGTAAATATAAAGATTTGAAATTAATCTAAACTATATAAAATGTCTACCTTTAAATTTCAAAGCACACTTACAAGTTTCAACTACACACAATTTTACGTTTCCATAAATAATTCATAAAATTTTTACATTTCGATTTTACAATTCAGTGTTGCGCACAATAGTTTTTAAAGTTTCATTGCACCAACTCAACATTCAAACAAATCTGAAAATAGCCGATGATGTACAGTTCCTCGGAGATATCCATTCCCATCTGGATTCCCAATATGAAATTTAAAATAAACCAAAATTAGAAGCTTCTTTTTAGAAGTCGCCTGGGCAAAGCCAAGATCCTCGCCGAGAGAGCGTTTTATTTTCGATATGCTTTACGGGAGCGGGAGCAAAAGAAAGAGCGGGAGATAGAGAAGCAGCGGTAACGGCAGCAGTTTCAGTCGCAGCTGTGAATGCGATTTATGGGATTCGAGCGCCACGAGAACTCCGGAGGATTCTCTTCCAGCCTCGTGCAACGAACCGAGCCGGGCAAAAAAATATTCTAAGATATTACGGGACGGGTGACGTATCGCTTGAGTAACTGAGAAATTTGCATCTTTGAAGATGTATTTTTACGGGAAATTTACGAGTTAACGCTACTTTAAAGGAGAGGATCTATGTATAAACGCGCATTCAATTGGTGAATTATATGAAGATAATTCTTATTCTAATCTTTGGAAATATATAGTAAGGTTGGAATTTGAAAAATTGTATTTAAATGCTTCTGTTGAATATCTAAAATGCTTTTAACTTTTTGAAATAAAATACTTGTTATTTTTAATGAAATTATATTTTGATATGGTTGAAATGATTATAAATTTGACAAAGTTATTTATGTAAAGGTAATCGTGTTTATTCGTCAATGATAAATGTTTCCAAGAATTTTGTTAATCAAACTATGTCTAAAGGGTCATCAAAACGGAACACTGGACAAACGTAATTGTCACTGCGATCCGATTCAATTTACGTAAGCGCTATTCATCAAAATGAAAAAATAAAACTCGTGGCGCTGCGCAATGTACCATGAATTTGCGACGGATAATTCCGCTGATATTGATTTTTTTAAAATGCAATCGAAACTGTGAAAATAATCATCTTTCTTTGTGAAATGGGTCAAGCTATAATACTAAATACCAGCAATAAAAAATTCTTGTAAAATTTGAATGCCGCAGCAAAAAAAAATTGTTTGATGTTCAATTCTTTTTTTTATGATACAAAGTTATGAGAAAAGACTATATCAAAGCAATAAGCGAGGTTTGGGTCAAGTTGATGGATAAATTCATATAAAAGTAATCTGTTTTGTTTTTATAGGATTCCACGCATAACATCATTAGATGCGGAACAATAAAAACTCTTCAGATCGTTGCAGAAAAGGGTCAGATCTATATAAAGGAACTCGGAAAATAATAAAAGTTGATTAAATTCTTTGTTCATGAAATAAATGAATTGCATACTTTTCGTTTCATATTTATTTATTTTAAAATAACGCATTCAGTATCAGTAGAGTATTTTTTGATTAAATATTTTATTTCTTTGATATTGGTTTTAGATTAATAAACAATTGAGAATAAACGAAATTCTTTTAAGTACTGTAGTTTTATGGAATTTTTAATAGTGAAAATGACAATCATTAAATAGCTCCGGAAAAATCATTTATAAATAGTAAGTTTAAAAATAATAAAGTACTAATGAATTAATATACATATATATAAGGAACGTCGTCTACGCATTAAATTCTAATGTATCGTAAAAGAACGTACTAAAAATCTTTAACGACCCAATAAAAACTTTTTTTAATACCATTATCACTCCTTCAATACTCCTCCAAAACCAATCTCCCTCCCATATTAACATTTTCACCCAAAAATTCTTCTCCAACAAAAACAATAAAATTCCCACCTATACTTCCACTCTCAAAACCCGTGCACCAAGTAACCACCACACACACAGACACACGCCTGGATGCGCGCTGCGCGTTGCATAATGCGTGTGCGGGGCGCAATGCGCCAAATTACTTGGCATGCCAAGCGCCCCAAAGCAAACATACACACGCGCCTACATCCACAGCACACAGAGCAGTATTCGCCCGTCGTACAGCGAGTAGCAGGCGTATAAAGCGCTCCGATTTTTTACGATGCCTCGTACAAAAGCTCTTAAAGCTCGATAGCGCGCCAGTCCGGCGATTGCCTTTCTTTATTGCCGACGAATTTCACTGCTTTTTAGCTGGGGCCCCGGCGTTTTTCATCTATTTTCGGAGGAGCGCAGCTCTGGATGATTAGTGCGCTGATGAGCGAGGAGAGAAGAATAGTCCGCTGGGAGAGTTTTAAGGAGGTGCTGCGCCGTCGGCCTGTTTACGACTACGTGAAAGATGAAGCATCGACGTTTCGTTTTGGTTTTTATCTTTTTTCTTTAGAGCCGGCTCGTAAAGGGTAATTTTATCGGTACGAGGAGAATGGCCGGGTTGATAGTGTTTTTGGATGACGTGAAGCTTTGAGGAGGTTGGAGTTTTGAGTAATTTTGTAATTATTGAGGAATTTTAGGGGGCGAGGTTTTAAAGTTCTATTTTTAATTGGGTTGGGTGCAAGAGCTCTCCTGGAAGTAGAGAAAACTTTTATTTTAATTTATTAGAAAAATTCGTTTTTTCTCTTTTTTACTACTTAATTAACAAAAATTGAAAGCTTCAACCAAAACTTTTTTTCAATTTTTTGAATGAAATATTCTGGATATTTGTTTTCAATTCCAGATATTTTTCTCCAATACAGTTAGAATCATGTATTTTATTTTATCGGCTCTTTTCAGAATTATTTATTTATTTAATTTATTTTTTATTTACAGTTTCTTTATTGTTTCTGTTTTAAATTTAGATATCTCATTTTTATTTCAATTCGAATCTTTTATCTATAAGATGTTAAGGAAATATAGAAATTAATACCATATGTAGGTCGAGCTATGTTTGGAATTCAGTATCATAATGCTGTAAAAATTTGTAAAATTTTAAAATTAAATACAAGTAATAAAAAGTAAAAAAATTTTAAGTACTTGTATAAACATTTAAACTGGCATATTTTAAAAGATAATTCTTATTATTGAATGAATGGAATTTATTATAATGAAGTAATAAATGTTAAAAAAGTAAACTTTAAGATGACAGAGTGTTTCTCTGTTTCATACTACTATGTTATTTATTGTTATTTGATAGTAACGTTATCAAATAAGCTAAAATTTTCTCATTATTATTAAAGTAAATTTTAAATAACTCATGTTTCTTATAAGAATATACGTAGCAAAATATGTAGGGTAAGCCAGATGTAGGTGAATTTCGATCTATACTCCGATAACGTTTTATCGAAAATAATATACCCTTGTTCACTGATGAAGCATGCGAAAAGCAAATTAAATTATTTAGTCAGTAGCCAATATTAATAATAATTTTATTATGAATAAAAAATGTGAAAATTTAACTAGATTAAGATTATTTTATAAATATATTTTAGTTTCAATAGTTACATATTGTATGTTTGTATATTTAAATAATTTTCATTGTTATCTTGCCATTTAGATTGTGTGAATAACTCTGTACAATCAAAACTTGGACACATCAAGATTGCAACAGAGGACAGAAATGTTCAAACATTGTTAGATTGTAGCGTATGACAACTAGAATATGCATATCTTATGTTAAAGTTGTGAACATTCGAATATCGCTTTTAAAAATTTTAATGCATCATATAAGTTTCATTTTAATCTAACTGAACTTATTACGAAATTGTGCAAAAAAGATCGTTGAATTCGCGAATGTTTAAAGTAATTTTATTATTATTTTAATCTTTATAATCTTTCGTTTTTGTTATTAAAAGTTAAAATCAAGACTTTAAATAACTTGAGAAAGAGCGTAAATTCACATTTGCATAAATCTGTTCCTTCATTAGTTTCTGCAATTTTGATAAAGAGCTGAAGCTAATGTAATAGACATTTTGAATTTATCAAATTAACCTACATTTACAGAAGTTATAGTGTTAAGTTTCCTTAATTTGAAGCAAAGCATAATCTATGGTATAGCGTGAACTAAAGTCATGTACACACCTGGTTAAGTAGAATCACACTAGTATGGTAAGACACCTAAATGCATATTTTTTAAAACCCATGGATATTTTTTTCATTACCAAATTTGACATAAACGAAAATTAATTACATGTAACTATCAAAAACACTGAACAAAATCCAACCTTATCCTCGAAAATCTCATCCAATCAACTTACACATCCGATCGATCCAAGCATCCTGTTTACCCAATAAAAAAAGAACACTGCCAGTAGAATAAAACCCTTCAACCCATTTGCATCGCTCCTCTCTCCTTTCCCCTTTCTCTCGCTCTTGTTTCACAACGACGAATCGAAAAGGTCCAGGAAAGAGGAAGAGGAAAGCATCCGCGCCGCATTTTCCGTTTCCCCGAGCGGCATAATTGCGCGCGAATTGGCCGCGCTTCGCGTCCATTAAAAAACTTCAAACGCGATTCCTCCGCCAAAGCCGCAATGGGAGCCTAGTTCTTCTCAATCTGGCTCTGCGCGCGCGCCTCTTCGTGATTTATATATTGAGCGGAGCTGAGCGCTTGCCTCTCCTGGCTCTCGTTTGACTTTGCGCTTAGTGTTTTTTCTTCTGCTTTTTGTTTCCTCTGGCTTTCTGCTTTCCTTTGGCTCTTTGTTCCTTCTCGGGATCTGCAGCGAGGCATCGGAGTTGTTGTTGATTATTTTATGTTTTACTCGGTATTTATGTTTAGTGATAGAGGAGGGAATAACAATTGTTCGGGGAATAGAAAGTTTGTGGAAAGAGCTTTGTTTTTTTTTAATTACTCTTGATGGCTAAGAATCGATTTTCTAACGGTATATTATAACGTGGTATGCTGTAACTATACGTAATATAGATTGTAAAATAGAGAATTGATATTTTTTTATTATTTAAATTATTATGCAATTATTCTTTAAAATTAGACTATGGTTGAAATAAAAAATAAATTTCATGGTTATTTTTTCCGTTGTAACACTTATTCTAAAAGCTTAAAAATTTATCATGTTATGGTATTGGCGCTCTGGCGGTCATATTAAAGAACATAATTACTTGAAGGCTCATTCACTTTCATTTCATTCACCATATCAACCCAAAGCACTAAATTGTCTTTCACCTACAATTATTTTAATATCTTTTGTGTCACGTTGTTAAATCATTTGATATATTTGAATTAGTCAAGAGAATAACCTTGAAAGTCGTTAAAAACATTATATAGCCGTTAAAAAGCCTTCATACTTTTTATTAAATTTATCTAGTACGAAAGAATAATATTTTAAATTGACTTTAAATTCCTCTACATACCGCTTTCTTTATTAAATTCTCCGTTAAAACCCGATATTTAAACGAACAAAAACTCCCTCCTACGTATAAATCACTAACTAAACTTCCCAAATTCTCTTAAAACCGACAGATTTTTTGATTTCCCACAAATGAATTCTCACGCATCTCATGACCACTTATCTCTTATTTCTCCATTGTCCTTTATCCACATAAATTTTTTCCTCGATTTTCACGCCCAGCTTTTCTACAGCCCATTTCACGCACCAGCGAAGTCTTCTTTATGTATTCGCTATCTCTCTCCTCGCTCTCCTTCTCGCTCATTTTTCTTAAATACCGGCCACATTTCTCATTTTACGCCGCCTGGAATTTTCTCTCGTTTATACTCTTTTGTCGAACTCTGTCAAAGCCATTCTTCCTTGCCTTTCCCCCCGCTTTACGTTTAATTATTTATACTCCACTCGCTGCCATTGTCTATCACCCTTCTATATGTCAGCCGCGCCTCTGCTTCTTCTTCTCTCTTCTTTTATTTTTTACTTTTTGTTTTCCTTTTCATTATCGTTTTTCGCGTCAGCTGCACCCTCGCCATTTTCCGCTAAACTTTTATTTCCTCTTTCTTGGCGCGCCGCTCTCTTTTTCTCGATCTATCTTCCTGACGAAATTCTGAACAGAGGCTCTGTGTCCACTTTTATATTTAATACGTTTTCAGAGCC
>JAPYZA010006257.1:2097-18666 GCA_030522685.1 Eupelmus azureus | reverse complement strand
GCGGCTCCTAAGTTATGGCTAATGCGCCGTATGCTAATCCAAATTGATTTACTGGTCACTTTCGGCCGTAAATCGCTTGAGAGGCGCTCGCGCGCGCGGCAGCCGATTCGTCCTCGCGTACACCGACGCGACAGACGGAAGCTGGCCTTTTTGCAGGCGCAATTTGCATGCTGCCCGATTGTTTTTCTGCGCTTTCCAAGACGTTTCTAGGAATGCGCTAGGCCTCGGACCGAGCGTTACTTTAAGTGAACTCTTGCCGAGGCTATATTGGCGCCTTTTGTTGGGCCAGGTGCGCTTAGTAGGCAATGAAAGGGAATAGCGTCGGTGGTGGCTATTGCAGTTTGAAGGTCGTTTGCAGGAGGTAAATAGCCTAACGGGACAGAGACACGAGCGCCCAGGAGAGTGGCTTTTTCTACGATTTTACGGACTTCCGCGAGTGTAGATCACGCACTTCATAAGTATTCAAATTTAATGAAGTCCCAGGGCTTTTAACGCGGGCTTTTTTGAATTTTCCAATGCTTTGGGAGTTCGGAAGCTTCTTCGTTTTTAGAAGAGAACGAGCGCCTATGAATTCAAATTTGAGGTACAAATATATTTATTGAAATTTGTGAGATGCATCTTTTTGTCGGAGTGCATAAACAGACTAATTTCTAAGCATGTAACAGTTATTACCTAGTAGTTACCCCATCCTATAATTAATTTCAAGAAAATATATATTTTATAAAACTATAATTTTTGAATATTTATAATGACATAGATTGTTATAAATTGATTTATCTCAACAATTAAGTGATCATTTTATTAAATCAATAAATTATGAGCTGTAAATCAAACGGAAGTTTTGAAACTATGTCTTTAATTAATCAAAGTAAACGTTTATTATTTAAACGTGGGCTTCAACTAATCTAAAATATGCATGCCGTAGGATAAATGTTATATTGTATAATATTCGTGTACCTATAATATAAAAGTTATAATTATCGCATTAGAAAAACGTATAAATAAGTTAGAGATTTCTTAATATTCTACCTGATGTAGATATGATCACTATTATTTATTGAAACAAGTCATATGTTATGCAAAAATTCAAACTGATATCTGTCATTTGAATGAAAGGTGTGAAAAATAGACTCTCTAATAGAGTACGTAAATTTAAATTAGATAAAATTGAAAAACATTAAACACATAAATGTAATTGTATATATTTATTTTAATGCTCTACAATTAGTAACTTCTTAGTTTTTCTGCATTAAATTAGATTGATATCTTTATTAAAGTAAAATGTCAGAAAAATTATGAAAATATTATAAAATATTATATGACACGATATTACTATTGATTACGTAAGATACTAAAAAGCTCAAGAAGCTCTTAAAATTCTTTTGAAGGATGCATTAAAATGTTATTAATAAGTTATTATCTAACTAAAAAACAACCCTCCAAGACAATTAAAGGTAATAAAATGACAATAAGATCTACAAAAAAAACGACGGACGCCTTGGGATCATAAAAAGGGTAAACGATATACCGAAAATAAGAGCAGTAGAAAACTGGTAGGTATCTCGTGCGTGTATTAGGCGCCATCATGATCGTTTTTTTGAAAGAAGAGGCAAGACGTAAAAGAGATAACCAACTGACAGCTCGCCCACGTGTATGCAGATGATCCACAGCGCGGGACGAGACTGAAAATCGAGGGAGGCGCTGTACATGCCTGGATTTCGAGATCTCTTATCGGCTCGTTCGATCTTTGGATCATCTTTTTTTTTTGAGAGCGAATGAATATTTTGGTGTGAAATTTTTCCTTCACAATATACTGAGGTAACTTCTTTAGTATCATATAATTTTAATTATAATTTTAATTTTTTGATATACATATAAAATTTTAAACAGAAATTTCGATCCTAACTCAATCGCTGGCCATACAACTCATCGCTTAAGCAGCTATTATCGCTGCCGATTCATCCTGCAAAAAGCGATTTTTAAGCTGAATGCAGCAGCGCTTCGCTATGGTCAATAACGTAATTTATGTTCCAGTCGGTCCCGCTCTCTCAATTTGCATAGGGCCAGGCACAAAAGGCACCGCACGCAGATGAGTCGTCGCGATAAGCTGCCGCTCTCGCACGAAAAGCCGCGCAAGACTCCTTATACACTTTGCCTGCGGGGGAGACGTTCCTCCGAGAAAATATCCTGTTTTATGGCCTGCCTTTTATGTGGGCGAATCGGCTGATTTTGGTTAAATGCTTGAGTGGATGGAAATGATCGGAATTTGTGCTTGATCGTCGCCTGAATGGGATTGAGGATCTGGTACTTTGATGTTTTTTTTTTGGAAGTGTGAATGTGTAACCGATATGCGTTTAATTAAAATTATGTAAAATGTCGATATTATGTAAAATATGAGGAGCTTTTTGTGTAGTATACAGGTAGCTTGATTTTCTTTTCTTTCTTGAATTACGGCAGAATTATGCTTTTATTGTTTCTGCGATGATGTCGATACCGATCAAAAATTATTGCAAATCCATTATATTACATCATAAATTTTAACGGTACGTAATGCACGTCTAGCGTATGTCATTATAAAAATATTTTCTGAAAGATAGCGCATGTTCTATATTTAATCAACACAGAAAACTACTTAAGTATACAGGCCTTATCAAGATACGCTTCACGCATACAATTTTCTGCTGTACTCAGTTACAACGTATCATTCGCGTCAAAAAGGTAAAAAATACCGTTCGATCGCTCGATTTTTTCGATCGAACAGCGTGTCACGTCTCCATTTTTTTTCTCTTTCGCATCTCACGTTTCACTTTTGCTTATCACATCTTGATTATACGTTCATTTCAGCAAGTAGTTTGTACGTAGTTACTTTAATAAACAGGTACCGTGATTTATAATATTTTTAAATGTTTCAAGATTCTATCTACGTGTTACTGTAAAATTCTAATAAAATAGCTCTTAATTCGAGTAATTATTACGTCTAGCTACATGAAACTTAATTATTTCAGTCTTTTCAATAGCCAGACATGAAGCTCCTTCACTTTCTCGAAGCTACATTATCGATACAGGATCGAGCCACGAAGTTGCCGAAATCCCCCGAATCTCCACTTTCTCCCGCGAAACAACAATTTAATCCCCGCATTTAGCCGTCCGCAGCAGTCGATAAAAGCGTTTCGGCTACTCCCCGCGAAACGCTTGTACAGCGAGGAGAAGAAAAAAAACGTCGACTTCTGCAGAATCTTCTTCTTCATCTTCTCTCTCTTCAAGCCCTCGAAGAAGAAGAAAAAAAGCATCTGAAACGTCACTCGCTCTCTCGCTCTCTTTCTCGCTCTCCGCGCAGAAAAGGCAGCCTCCGGTGTGTAGTAGCTGCGAGTGGTGGAAGGTGCAGTAGCCCAAGGCTACTAGAAGATTGTCCGGCGGACAGGTGGGTGAGGCCGGGATGTATACAAGAACGTCTCTCCCGCTCTTTCGGAGGCTCCACTTAGCCGCACGCGAGCCGCGGGGCACGAAGAGGAAGAAGCGAGGAGAGAGAGAGAGAGAGAGCGTAAGAGAACTGCACTCGCGCGCTCGCGCGAGCGTCGAAGAAAAACCGGGGTGTGTAGTCGACGACCAAAAAAGGAGAGCTGCATGCGAGGGCAGGGAGAGAGAGAGAGGAAGCATTAACCATGGATTTATTCGAGGCACCCGAAATTGCCCGATTACCGGCGACTGGAAAACGCGACGCGTGCAGTTGTAAAAGCAGCGAGCAATCGAGAGCGCGAGCCTGCGCCGCAGCCGCCTTCTTCTTCGTCTTCTTTTGAGGGTGGCAATTTGCGGTAATATCGGCAACGACCGAAGGTAGCGCGAGTCTCTCGCGCGATGCTGCTGCCCGCAGTGGTAGGGGAAGACTCGTTCGGGTAATACGTAGGCTACTTGCCGGGGGTCTTCTTGGAAAGAGAGCCGGCCAACTTCTGCCTTTCTTTCTCGCCTTTGCGCAGTTTCTTTGCCTGGATTGTGTATATGGCTATTGTTCAATGGCGCGCACTTCGACTTCGTTCGAGAAAAGCCAGTATCGCGCGCTTTTGTGCGGTTTTCGGGCTTTGTGGTGCTTTCTAAGGTAGCTTCGATTTAGTCGCGTCAAGATACCGGATTCTTGGATTCCAAAAATGTAGATCGAGGGTATTTTATAATAGTAGGGGCCAGTTCATCTGTAATTACATAATTCTAGTATTATTAGTCATAATATTTTACAATAATGCAAGAATATCAATTTAATTTTGATGCAGCATTGTGGCGATATTAACATATCATCACAATATTCAATCTTGGATTTCTTCGATTTTATTACATATTATGAAGATATAGTTTTTTAGATTTCAAAAAATGTAAAGTTTGTACTGCTAATAAATTCATATGGAATTATATAACACTAGTACTATTTAATGATATTTTACAGTTATCGGATATCAATTCACGATAATAGTGACTCATTTATTTTTCTGTTTGCAAGAAAAAATTGATGTCACTTAAGCTACCTCTTTGCTCATCTTCGCCTATATGGGTGTTTTTTTTATCCAAAATTACTTTCTGGATTGTTTGCGCACACATAACACTCCTCGCGTCCCTGGAGGCAACGTCACTTTACAAAAAATCATCTCAAACTTTACAGTAGCTTCAATAACAATCATCCATTAAACTGAAATCAAAAAAACGAATCACTTTCCACCCGACAGCAATAAACGATTCAACAACCCCAAATTCTCCAACCGAAAATTCCAGCTCCAACTCCACGCTTTAATTTATCCACAATTAAGCACTCATCCTCGCTCACTTTCCAGCAGAAAATCCCCAGGCAGAGAAAGAGCCAAATTCGGCGATCGTCCCCTTGCGCTCGGCGCGACATGCACCGCACGTACTTATATATCAAAGCGTTTAAACGGCGTTGTAAGTGTTTTACGAAACAAGAGCTAAATTAAACGAATCTCCCCAACGAGTCAGATCCATCCGAGCGATAAAAGCCCAGTGCGCTCGCTTGCAGCCAGCTCGCAGCGTGACAGCGCGCGATCCCTCAAAAAGAGGAGAGAGGGAGTAGTACGCGCCGCGAATTCGCAATATTGCGTGCGCCCCGGCTATTGAGCTGTAAATCGGCGCGCAGATAACGCGCCACCTCTCGCCGGAGAATCTCGTTTCCGTTGATTTTGTATAAAACAACAGCCGCGCGAAAAGATGTTTTATTGGTAATCTCGCGGGCCAGCGCGGATACGTACACGCGGCCGGATGGCTATCGGAAGAAAATCGCCCGCGGCAATTAAGCCGGGTATTTCGCGCGCGGAAGCTAAGAGAAGAGAGAGCAGCGAAACTACCGACCGTATCGCGAGCTCTCGCACCTGTTGCCGCCGCTGTATGTACGAAGAAGCTACCCAGCGCTTGTTACGGCGCTCACGTTTTCTCGTGTCTCGAGGCTTGTGTAAGCTTTCAGCGGCGCTCGCTGCAGAGATAGCTCTTTTTGCCGGGACGCGCTGCTGGCTTAAAGTGGCTTTATTGAGGAGGATTAGTTTTTGCCGGGATCCCAGGCTGATTGGAGCGCAAATAGATTTTGCGAGGGAGCTAAAGTGGATTATTTGCGGAGGAGTGGAGAGTTGATTTTTTTCCTCGAAGCTTTCATGGCTTTGTTCTCACAGCTGTTTTTGCGCAGATCGGCCGGGGTGATAAAATTCGGATTGCGATTGTTTCTGGCTTTTTACGATTCAATCGCTCTCTGAGTTTTAATGTGTTTCCAGTCAAATTTTCCGCTAGACTGAATTACCAAACAAGTGAGTTTTCTTACAACATTTATAAATAAGAAAATTAGCAAAGATTTTTATACGTGTTGCTTTCCTATATCATCGATTGACAAAAGTTTTCAACAAAAAGTTTTTACCAAACATCCCTGCAAGCCCAACAATACTTTCCCCCAAACCCTACCATTACCGCAACCGCAAGCATCAAAACTCCCTTTTGAGCCCACACACCTCCCCTCACCTCTCTACCGAATAATTAACCATAACGAAGCAACAAGCCGACTAAAGACATTACCCAGCAGTCTCTAGTATAATCCGAACTCGCAGAGAGCCGCGCATAAATCGCGCAGAGGCTCGCGCAACATCTGCGCCGATGAGTAACTTATTGCACCGACGACGCGAGCGCTTCCTCATGTCCCGCGTCCATTAAGCGAGCGGCGATTTATATACAATGCCGGCCAAGCGCGGGTACCGAGAGCCAGATGATCGTATCAACTTGTTACGGCCTGCCGCGGGTGAGCATTACGGATTATTACAAAGTGCGGCGCTCTCTCTCTCTCTCACTGATTTTCCTGCGTGAGCGCCCCGGGACTAATGATGGATTTTAGAGGCTCGAGCTCGTCGGATGTCGCAGATGTATATAACTGTTATTGGGATTTTATGGGGATTTGATGGGTAAAAGTCGAGGTTCTTTTTTAGTGATTGATTTTTATGGCTTGGGATTTTTTGAAAAATCAAAGGTTTTGTTTAAGGTTGACGACCTGTGCTTGGATTTGGGTTTTGGACTGTGAAAAATATTTGTCGATTGATTCGAAGGAAGAGGCGCGCGAGCAGTTAATAATTCACTGATAAAACTCCATTAATTCGCTATTAATATCGCGAAAACAAGTTTTTTACTTCCCCCCCTCGAAATCCCAGTTTTCCCGGTATCGCGAATTTTTCAGCGATTTCCTCGAGCGGAGTAATCGCGCCCATTAATTAGCCATC
Source organism: Eupelmus azureus (assembly GCA_030522685.1). Lineage (NCBI taxonomy): Eukaryota > Metazoa > Arthropoda > Insecta > Hymenoptera > Eupelmidae > Eupelmus > Eupelmus azureus. Next base: position 11,923 of record JAPYZA010006257.1, on the reverse strand, counting down.
CCCCGTCAAAAATTGCCGCAGACATCCCCAGCGCTACACTTTTACCGCGAGAAAACTTTTCCTGCGTACATATACACACCCCGACTTACTAGCCTCGGCGTAATCGATTAATCCTGCTCTTATTTCCCAAAAAAGCCTTATAACCTTCTCTCGGGCGCGCATTAATCTCGCCCTGCAAACTGCATACGCACACAGGGGCAGCTCGAAAAAAATAATAAATCCGGCGCTCCTCGCGTAACGTAATCACAATGTGTATCTCGCATCGCTGGGGCTATCGATTAATACACTTTAAGCGTTTTTTGCCAAGCTCGCGGCTAATAATATTTATTACGCCTCGGACACGAAATTCCAGCAGCGCGCGAGTACACCAGCAGCAGCAGCTCTCTCTCTCTCTCTCTCTCTCTTTCGCGCTCACCCCGTAATTTATTATAATTTCCGCGCGCTGAGCGAGCGAGATAGCGATATCGCTCGCGCGTGACTCTCTCTCTCTCTCTCTCTCTTTCTCTCTCGGGAGCTAAGAGAGAGAAGCGGACGTTAGCTCTCCCCCTCGTCCAGAATCGCGGACGTGGCATCTCTGGTACACGCGCGAGCAAGCTGGTGTCGGAAGATGCGAGCCGGCTTTAAAAGGCCTGATATGCTATTTTTTTCAGGCTTGAGTGTGGCGGGAATAGTGTTTTTCTGGTCGGTGTGGATGAGGGATGGTTTTTTTTGGGGGATGGGTTAGTGTTGGTGATCGGAACGTTTAGGTTCGCGACGTAATTTGTGGTGGGATTGTGACGATTGCGAGTATGCTGAGTAGTTTCATAATGGGATTGTAGGAATTGTGAGTTTTTCTTGGAGATTTGTAATTAGTGAATGGAAGAAGTAACTACGTTCAATCGAAGCAATATTTTTCAAGGTAGGAAATGAAATACATTCTAATCCTAGCCAAATTATTACCAATTTATTGTTGCAGTTTAAAACTTATTTTATGATATAGTTTGTATACAGTTGAACATCAAAACTAATGCAGATGTTTAAAAGTGCAATTTTGCACATACTATAATATTACATTTGTAAAATGTGCCCGAGCTTAACAATTCGCATATCATTCCGAATCACTTTGGCAAGTTTCATCGACTCTGATTCACAATAATCCTACGAGGGTCTGAAACATCACCCCCCTCCCCTCCAAAAATCTCTTCAAACTCCAAAACCCCATGAGAGTGCATAACGCTCCAGACAAGCCAGCACAACGGGAGCTGTCCATCGCGTCGCCGGGCGATTAATCGCTCTGCACCCGCGCCGCTAGAAAACCGTTATCGCAGCCTGCGCGTGAACCTCGGCACTGCACCTTCGTGCCGATCAGCCGTGAAGATAGGGCGCGCCGAGGCCGCGCACTCACGACGCCGAGATGCGGAAGTGCCGGAAGTCCAGTGCAGAAGCTATCGCGCCTTCGTTTCTCTCTCTCCTGCTCTTCGGGGCTCCGGTTAAGGCGGAAGGCTGGCTATATATATCGAGCGAGGATGGCGAGAGGCGAGAGATGAATTATGAAGGCGAAGATCGAGCTGGCGCGCTGCGTGTGCTTTGATACGCGGCCCAGTCGATTGAGTTATTCGTTTCCGGAATTGAGATTTTCCGAGGGTTATTGTGGTGCTGAGGTTGTGGTGAGCTGGTTGAAGCGGTTTTGGATGTTGAGGTGAACCTGTGTGGCAGTGTTTATGCGACGAGGGGATAGATCTGTGGGGGTGGTATACAGATGACTTAGATAGACTGCATGCCGTAATGTAACGAACAGCCATCGGTAACTATGATTCATTTCACGAACAAGGCGAACTGTTGAATAACGATGATCGGTTACAAGCTGTAATTGAGATAGACTACAAACTGCAGTTTGCTAAAATAATAATAAGCAAATATGGTAAAACCAGTGTAAAGACATCTCTTTATAATTTTCTTCTATAATTAAATTTCAAGAGTCAATTTCGATTAAACGAGAAAACCAAGATCGTCATAATGTCTTAACATTGAAGAAAAATTGTACTTCTATCAAATAAGTATCGAAGCCACTCTTATGACGCACGTTTCCTTTGTGCTTACGATGAACTGGATAAACGTCGATCGTGCGTTAGCGCCCTGCACGATATACCTATAAAATGCCAAAGCTAGAAGGTCGATAAGGATCTGCAGTGCTACCCTTTTTCATATCGATCGCTTATCAATTTTGGTTTTTTTTTATTTGTATCTTTCTTTTCTGAAGTTATATATTTTTGAAGCAATCTCTTTTTGTTATTACATTATGTCCTTTAAACTCAAATTGATTGTTTTATCTTCATTTGTTTTTTCTTTGGTATAATCAAATACCAGATAATTATACAGTCCTTACTTATTATCCAACTCAAATAGCAAATAACGACTCTCGTAAAAACGAACGAAAAACACCCACTCGCCTCGCCATTCAGCCAGGAACTTAAAGAGAGCAGCAAAAATGGTCAGACAGACATCGAAACGCGTAGGCCCGCAACAAGAATCAATAAAAGATTTCCGTCTTCTCTGAGTCAGGCGTCGACGGAGCTATTCCAAGGGTGGGAGTATACAGCGCCGACGACAAGAGCCAATCTTTCGTTCCACGGATTCTTTCGCGAAGTTGGCGCCGGTTCAAGCTCCTATCTCTTTCTCTCGCGCGCGTCTGTCGATTCGACCGACTTCCATTCCACGAGGGAATAATAGAAAAGTGACGACAGACGACGTAAGAGATGGACGGCTTTGATGTTGAGCTTTGCGAACGGAGAGTTTGCGTATGGATTGATTAATTTGCAAAGATTTTATTGATGATGCTATTTTCGGACCATCAGCTGAAAATAAAATTACCCGAAAGTGTCCGGTAAGCATAATAATAAGCATGATTTGGTGGCGAGTTATTATCTCGTAAAGGAAATTCAATTTTAACGCATTGACAGGCATATAATTGGCTCTCGCGCGCGCAGGAGCCGTACGCGGCTGCAAACAAATTGATCGCGTAGGCGGTTCGAGTCTGCTGCTTTTTCCTGGCAGTGGCGCCGCTAGCTGCATTCTATTCTCGACGCTAACATTATCCGGCTCGTCGGACTAGAGCGAAAATTCTTTATCAACGAGCGAGCGATCAAGCTAGATGCTGGTACCTCGACGCTCTATTGTGAGCTTTGATTTTAACGTTTCCTTTTTAGAAACTCGCTAACGCTTTGCATTATACTGATTTAGCATTATGTAACGGATACAAAAATGTTAATAGAGAGCAGCACATAGTTAACCTCTGTTTCTAATACGGAACAAATATCGTAAAAAAAATCTGTCTCTAATCTCACCATACCACCAAAACACGAACGGTCAAATTCCAAAAATATCCAACATCCAGCGATCTTGCTCAAAGCAGGCATCTTCTTAATTACCGGCAATTAAGAAAATCCGCGCCACTTCTCGCGGCCAGCTCCGCTTCTTGAGGATTTATTCGCTGCCGATCGGGGAAAGAGATTTACCCTTACGCGAACGACTGCAGGAGAGAGAAAGAGAGAGAAGGGACGAATGATCGATGACTGCCGATAGACGCGCTTGATCCGCGAAACGAGCGGTGGCCGCTCGATCGTAAATCACGGCCGCTTTTCATTAATCAAATAATGCGAGAGAATCGACGTATTGAGATGTTACGCGCACTGTGCTTATGCGTATGTGCCTGAAGAGTATAGTTTGTGTTGGAGCTGACGATGAAAGCAAGGATTTGCGTTGATTACTTTGGATTTTTTAGGTGAAGAAAATATTACTCGGGTGGAAATATCACGATCGCGTTTAGTTTTCTTCTTTTAACAGGTGCTAATTAATGTGTAGTTAGATTACTTGTTAGTTTAATTTTGAAAATAACTCAGGCCTTCATTAGGATCTTAAGGTCTAGCTAAACTTAAATTATTTGACGACAGTAACCATATTTCTACTTGCCGTGTACAGTGAAATCATAAAACAAAAAAACTAATCAAAAGTAACCTTTCAATTAAAAGATAATCTTGGAAACTATAGCAAACGCAATAACGACCGATCGTAAAATTATAAAACACTTCCACTCGACTTATCCGACTTTCACAACCATAAACTTAGCATAATCTCAGGCGAGAAACCGCCGAGACTCAGAATGACTTCAAACTTAAATTCACCCTAACGAAAATGGAGTTCATGTACCTTTTTACATACTTCGCTTCTCTGTTCATCATATTCACAAGCAGTAAGTCACAGAAGAAAATCACTAACGAAATAACTATACCATTCAACAAAATTCCTTCATGAAACTTCTGCTTTCAGCGGCGGAAGCTGTGTGCCTAAACGAGACCCGCTGTAATCGTAACTGCCTGATGCGCGGCTTCCTGGGCGGCGAGTGCTCAGGGACCGATGAAGAAGTGCTCCAGCACTGCCACTGCTTCTACCATGGCAGAACCTGCAACTTCGAGGCGGAGGGCGACGAGCTTACAAAGACGAGCTGCAATACGAGCTCGAGCAAGGCTAAGGGCGAGTGGGAGCGTTGCATGAAGGTCTGTATCGAGAAAGATTTTCCTGGCGGCTACTGCAAGGGCCAGAAGAAGAAGGGACACTGCGCCTGCCAGCAGGTAGTGGAGAACTGCAAGTCGTCGGAGAGGCTGGTCAGCCAGTGCCTGGACTGTGATTATCCCGGCAATTTTTTCGGTGATGTGTGATCAGGGAAGGAAGATGAAATAGACTGGTGCGTTAAAAGTTGGCCACTATGCTAGACTTTGTTTTTTTTTTAACTTTTATGAGAGAATCGAGTTTATAAAAATTTCGGAAAAAGTTCGGGATAAATTTGGATCTTTGGGATAAGTTTTTAAATTTTTTAAATCAAACAGAAAAATTTGGCACAGTGGTCGAGGCCAGGTTTTTCAAAGACTTTAAGAGCCAGACTTTAGGTAGACTAGTTCCAGAATTATTTTTTTACTTAAGAAGGCTTTATTGATAAGGAAAGTTGGGTCTGGAAATTAATAAGCATACTCTAAGTATTTTTATTGTTATATTGAATATTTTTTTTGGTTTTAATGTTTTCTTATTGTACTAACTATAACTATAACTATAACCTATGATTGATAGAGCTACACTTAAACTGTTTTTCGATTGGTTTTATTGAAAAAGTTTATAATCGTTTTAGCTCTACCGTTTGTTTCACAGAAACTTCACTTTAATTCTATATCATTTAAAGATGTAATTTAATGCAGAAACATTTTAGATTTCTTCGATAATTTTTAAGCAAATTGAGTTTTTAGCATAAAAAAAGGGACAAAACTGGCCAAGACTTACTTGCAGGAAACATTTATAGTTCTAATAGGGACATAAATTATCATACTCCGAGAAAGACATTCTGCAGTCGTGAGTGGTGGTCGTAAAACCGATGTAATAATGTGTTTCGATGATTGCCAAATTACGCATTTAGCACGACACAAAAGTATCGGAGAAGCTCAATGCTGAGATTACTTCATAAGTGCTCAATTTTATGCAATACTAACTGACGGTATCCGGTATTATCTTCATGCATAACATACAGTACTAGAAAGGTGCTTGCATTTCAAATTGTAAAGCTAAATTTATCTTTCTTATCCGCAATTACAGACTAACATCTGCAAAACTATCTTATACGTCTCTTAATACCCATCTTCTCCACCTTTTTCAATCATTATAATCCAAACAAACGACTTCTCATCTCATTTTAAAATATAGTATTTAAACAAAACTTTCAACTTTATCAAATTATTATTCAACCCCACACCAAACTTATTCCAAGAAACCAATTCCATCTCCATCGTCTTTGTTAATGCATACTCACGGCGCCGATACTCCTTACCTAGACGCGAATCACCATTACTCCAGGCGCAGCTGATGCGTCGCATTTATTATGCAGCAGCAGCGCGCGTAAAGCCAACGACGAGAGGGAGCTCACAGAAAGGGCCAACAGAAGCGACGGGACTTGAACATCGCGTACTTATAATCCTGCGCCTGCTTTTCACCTCCTCGGTGCGCGCGCCAGCTGGCCAAGCTTGCGCCTGGCTTTATGGAAGAGCTGATTGCGCTACTGCATTTAGGAGGATAATTGCCGGCGCGCTGTACTTTGAGTCACGGCTGTTATTACTTAGAGACGGGGGTTGCCTAGCTCTTTTTGGGAACATTCCTGCATCTGCCGGCACACGCGGGTGCGAATTGTTGGGATTCTGGCTCGGTAATGCGAGAGTCACGGTGGTCTTTTTTATCTGCGTTGTGGATGATTTTGAATATTAAATGCGTTGTTCTGTTGAACCTTAATGTTTCGAAATTGTTCCTGTTCCGTAACTCAAGTCTACGCTTATAAATAATCGAGAATGTGTAAAAGGAAAAGCATCGGACGATCAGACGAAACGGAAGCCTCAACACGCGAAAAAATCGAATCTTGGAATCTCTGTCTCGAAACCCTCTACTACCGCACGACACAATGACGCATCACTTCCCATTGCGTCTCTCTCCCACTCTTCGATTTCGGATCCTTCTTCGCCACGCCGCGAACGGAAAGGCTAAATGCGACACTCGAAAAAGGCAGAGTCGAACGTAGAGAAGCGTGGGCGTCTTTTTGCTCGCTCAGCTATCTGCATCCTCCTTTTTTCGTGACCGCCGCCGCCGCCTCCTCCAACACAGAGAGGGCGAAAATAACGCGCGTAGCTCTTTCTCTCTCCGCTCCATTTACCCCTGTGCGCGCGGATCGAAAGATCGGCCCGACTAAATATAAACAAGGGCCGCAAAGAAAAGCCCGCGGAGCGATCTCGTTTCGGTTGGAGCTATAATGGAGCTGCGCGCTTGGCTACCTGCGTTAAGCTGCTCTGGTAAAAATTTCTGATGGTGTGTACGTATTGTTATCGGACTATTTTTTGATACTGTGACCAGTGGTCGAATTGAGATGATCAAGATTTTGAAAATTTCGCAAAACAAACGGAAAAAAGAGTTATGAATGCGTACATCGGACAAATTTATTAGTTCTCACGCTTGTAACTGTCGACACTCCCGGGAGCCGCTGAATCTCCAAAAAGAGCGAAAAAAGCGCCCTCGTCCATTGTCTTTAATTTATGTTTACATTCAGAGGTCCATCTATACTTCCTGATTCTTAAGTGCAGCAGACATAATAAATATAATAACGCACCCGCTGCGCGTTCGCGAAAAGTGCATTAAAAGCGCTTAAGAACGGCGCATTATGTTTATAAGATTGCGGCGCACGGGAGACAATGGTGCGATAACTCATAATAGCATCGCTGCGCCCGCGCGGGTATTATGCTATATCAATGAGGAGAACGTGAAGGGAGCCACGCAGGGACTCCATGAATGTCAATGAGCTTTCAGACAATGGTCCGGACCGCTTCATGCAAACCTCATTCTTTCACGTTTTGTAGTTTCCGATTTTTTTGGCTTGCTGTCTTTTTTAGTTTACGGAAAGTAAGACAAGTATTTTCGTCGCTAGTTGTTTTCTTTAAGTATAATTTTTAATAATTTGTCAGAATTTAGTAATTACAACGACAATGCGTTTGTAATTTTTAATAACATTATTTTCTTAATTTGCTCTCAAAAAATCCCAATGAAATTTGCATCATCGCCAGCAACAAAAATCTATTCCATCTTACGTAACGTCAAAAAACTGTCTAAAGACATCCACTCGAACAAACAAACGAACGATCGTAAAATAAATAGCACACCTCGAAAAGAGTCAGCTCGCAGACAATGAACATCGCACAAGCGCAAAACTCATCGCCGCAACGGCGAGTCACAAAATGTCTCGGCGCTAAACGGCTCAGCGTTTAACGTATGATAATTTGCTAGCTCTCACCGAACGCGCGCGTCGCGAATATGCAGATGCGTCGCGTATACGTAATAGAGCTATCGCGCTTTGGCATTCATTGAGTAACTGCGATCGGTTGCGCGACGTTAGCGTGATCTTAAAATGCTTTGCGAGAGTGTTTTCGTAGGTATGCGCGCTTGGGTTCCGCGACGGAAGAGGCTTAGATGTGCACGCGGAAATCGTTTTCCTCGCTGCTTTTGCCTATGGCGCGGTGAGCAGCTGTCGCGGAGTCAAGGCTGAAGTGGTTGCAGGCCGGCGCGGGATGGTTGAGTAAAAGGCAGGATTCATTAGTACTATTGTGTGTAAGGCTATTATGTGATACGATAGGGCTATTATTGTTTTGATGGTAGTTGATTGTTTAATTGATTTGCAAGTAAAGTTACTGAAATTCATGTTTGTTACACTGGAATTCATGTTTGTTATAATAATTAGTTGCGGAAAAATGTCTATAACTAAAATACAAAACTTACATATTATCTTATCATAAAAGAAGAAAGAAAAATTGTTCTTTACATGTCTAATATGCAAATCAAACCTATTTTTAGCACAATTTGTCGATCATATCTTTGATGCGAGCTAAAACAAAATAGTTTTTTTACGATCTAGCAACTTTGCAAAATGCTACCATAGGCTTAGCAACTAGAAAATTTATGATTTGTTCTTCAATTCTAAAATTGTAATTGGAACAAATAATCTAAGTCAGTTAGATGTTATGTTATTAAATGGCGCCTTTTGATTGCATAGTTTTCAGAAATGTAATAGCAGAAGACTATGCACTTAAAAAAAATGGATAAATAATTACTGCTTAGAAGACCGGCTATACAGGGTGTCTTATTTTAAATAATGTATGTAACGTACGCACAGAATCCCAACATGTGTGTGTGTGTGCGTATAAAAATTGTAATACTATGGGTTTACGTGCTTAGGGTTTTCGTAGAAAAAGTTCCTATAGAGATTTCTCTTGTGATTTCTATGCAATGATTGCTTCTAAAAAAAATGGCAATTGAATTTTGTTTTTGTGGAAAACGTTCAGATGAAGCCAACTAAATGTGTATACATAGTAAAGTAATACAATTTACAGTACCCTCGCCACTACATACGACGAAATGTGTTCAGACAGTAACGTTAATGTTGCGGTTCCTTGCTTGATGAGAAATTCTGATTTTTTCATTCTATAATTTTATTCAAGGATTTGTGCTTACTATTCTCGTTTTTACTTCTGTTTAACACTTATGAGTTACAATTGTAATTTGAAATATTATTTAAATGAACATCATTATGAAACTACCTCACCCATTCACATTATTTGTATTCAAATAATATTATTCAAAGAATATTATTTACACGGTGTGTATATGCGTACGTGTGCGCATATACCTGCAAATTTTGAGTCGCTAAAAACACTAAACTAAATTTAAAATACCTTTTATAAATTTCTCAAATTTCTTTTAACTTTTAAGTCCTTGCTTCACTGCTGACTTGTTAACTCTTTTCTAGGCAACACTTTCCAATTCGGAAAAGCTGGACCCGCGTCGAATATCCAAGAATCCACAAAACATGGCTAATCCTAAAAATCCAACCGCTACCATATAAGCCAATCCTTCTCCCGGTGCATTGTACTCGCAGATTACGCAACCCTTTCCCAGCGCTCGCACCCACCAAACAATTCTCGTCCCGTGTGGTCTACACTCGCGTACCTTTTATCCACCTGGCGCGCTTGTAGCATTCCCCCGACTAATGTCATTGCGTACACACATTCGAGCGACGCGCTGTTCAAAGAGTAATTGCGCCGCGCGTATCATCGGTGGTCCCTCTCTCTCCTTCTCTCTCCCGCTTGCTTACTCGCTTCTCGCTCGCGACAAACGAGTCCCCTGACGATAATTCATCTAAATTTATCGGCACGCGCTCTCGCTTCATTTTGCATTCTGCGCTCCGTAGATGGAGGCGAAATTGCCGAGAGAGAGAGAG
>JAPYZA010006256.1:0-11155 GCA_030522685.1 Eupelmus azureus | reverse complement strand
CGTACTCACTTTCGTCTACCATATTCACGCACAAACAAAAATATCAAGCAGAATTTATACGTGTACGACTATACTTTCGTCCACACGGTTACACATCAGCACTTTTCAAATAACCCAAAGTTATGACCCATCGCGCTCGTATCTTTATCTCTCAGCTTCAGGGCAGCGAAATCTCGACGCTGTACCCACGCGTTTTATTTTACAAAAGTACAAAGATTTTCTCATCTTCCTCTCTATCTCAGTTTTCTTTCCATTTATCTAAATTCGCTCTTGTACTCCTATACTCATTTTGCAGATTGATGATGCTTATAGACGCGATGCCTTTTTCCCACGTGCGTCTTTGTTTCCCACTGAGAATAGAAGCGTTATGTTGCTCATGCAAGTCGTCATCGATCGGAAAGCTGAACTATAACGCTTGACGCGATGCCAAGTTGGTATTGATGCGCTTTTCTTTTGCTGGCGTATTGTTAGACAAAGGGGGTGGAATTTGATGTTGGCTTTTTGTTTAAAATAATGAATTTTGATTATAAATTTATAATGCATTACCTGTCTGTAGTCGTTTCACTTTGGGGTTTGGGTATTTCATAGTAATAATACATTTTTATCGATGCTTTGTTTCCTTTCAAATAGAGCTTTAGTTAAAATAGTTAAAAAATGTCTGCAAAACGTAAAAATTTGTAAAAGTAATCGTTTTGCCACGATTGCTAAATAGAGAATCATTATGCATGTAGTTAGCCAATAACTTTGGAACGTGGAATAACTAATAACGTATAGTCGGTAATTACCAGACCCAATAAAATTATTTCAATTGTTCAAATTTAAAACTTTAAATTCACTAAACTTTTTAAAATGCTTGAATTGAGTTTTATTAAACTATGTTCGAGTTGATTTTTAGCTTATGTGAATAGAATCATTTGCAGTAATTTTCACTTTATTAAAAAGGCAATAAAATTAGTTATTTTTGTACTTTTATCCTTTTTCTTTGAAAAGTATAAAAGATGGAAATTATTCTAAAAGTAACTTATGATAGCTCGTATTATTTAAAAATTGATTCATACATTGCTTTTTAAACTATAGTTTATTTGGTAGCATTATATAAAACGTGAAATAAACTGTGTTTACGATATACTTCGCTCAGGTCTTACTGATATCGATTTTATTACCAGCTATATGTTTACACAATTATTACAGAGAAATAATGTGAGAATAGAGTAATATTGAATGATATGGAAGTTTCATTGTACCGTGGGGTATTGGACGCCGTGGTCTTACAATAATGTTTATGATCGCATTAATTAAAATAATTGAATGCTTTAATTAGTTGTCATTTTAATGTTTATTATCTTTTAGACAAATATTGCATTTACATTATTAAAATGTTTGTTTTTATTATGATTATTATGTTTATTTTCATCCAACTATACCCAAGTGTAATTAATTTTAAAAAATATAAATTTTGTTTTTACTTTTTTTCGAGCGTGATTAAATTAAATTCACATAACGAAATATGCAAAGCTTGTATACTTTTAATGCAAGAATTTTTTAATAAATTTTACAAAATCAATTTTAACTTTTTTTTTATATATTTGTAGAGCAGACCAAATTTTTTCTGCTTGAAAAGATTGGGAAAAAACGATTCTCAAGAGCCAAGATGTTGAATTTTATTTCATTTATTTCGCCGACATTTTGACGGATTGACAACCGTCCTCTTCAAGGCTGCAGTTTACCATAAAATACAATTGAAAAATAAATGAAATTGACGCAATAATCGGGACATTATAATAAGATCTAATATTAAACACATTAATAATCTTATATAAAATAGTTTTAGTAATTTTAGTGTAATCATTTTAAATTTGCAATATAATATTGACCTTCTTTCAAAAATTTCATGTACAAAATAATTTTTTGTCAGTTTTATGTATAATTGAAGGCAGCTAATTTGTTTTACGAAAAGATCATCATTTATCCGCATCAAAATGCAAATTAAAGATCCGTAGCTCATTCTTTAAAAGATGTAGAAAAAACTTATAATACTTTCAAGAAACTTTATGTCTCTCAAGCTTCTATAATAACTAAAGTTTCTTTATGAATAGTATATACCTTTTACTTAGACTAGACTAAAGGCTTATTATTCCTTAACAATAAATAAAAATGTATTTCTTGTTTCTATAACCGTATCGTGCGTTTCTAGTGTTTAAAATTTTAATGCTGCTATAACATCGTGACTATTAAGCTTTAAATGTGATAAGCTTACATAACTTGGTGAAAGACTATCTTGTATTATTTTAAAGCTTAATATTTTAAAAGTTAAGGAAATTCATACTTTTTACTTTTTACTCATACAAGTAGATGACTAAAGGATCGAAAATAATACTAGATAAAAAAATAGCTACTGCGTGACTCCCTTAAAATTTAATTATGAAACTTTTAAAATTCCTTCCAACGTTTTAAAAATTGAAAAGAAGATAGTGCTTCCAGCTTTGCATCTTCTACTCTCCCATATACATTTTCTACATGCTTATATCTCTTTTATATATACGTACACATAATCTATACATATTTTGAAGTATGTCTGACTTTTTGATATAAAAAAACTTGAAACATCTTCAAACCAAAAACATCTACCCAGCAACAAAAAAAATACATCTAAAGTCTTTGCTAAACTATTCTCTAAGAAACTTCAACCAACCTACAGAAACATTACCTTCCTACCCTCGAGACTTCAAACCAGCGCAACGCTATTATAAAACTCATATTTTCCGGGGCATTAGCAATTCAACGGGGGAATTTCGCACATGCAAGAGCTCGCCCGCTACGTACCATAGTCGCGTTATACAACGCGAACATTCTTGCATCGACAGCTGGCTGGAAAGAGAGACAGGCGCGAATTAACCTAGAGGGGGGGGGGTGCAAGTATTCGTGCATCCGTCTGGTTGGGACGTTAGATATGCAGCTTGGATTGAACGCTGATTGTTGGAAACGCGGGAATGTTGCCACGAGTGAAAGGGTGGAGAGGAGGGCGTGTTGCTGGTTAGGTGAGTTATTCTGGTTGGATGGTGGAGTATGAGGAGGATGCTGTGATTGTCTTTTGAAAAAGGTATTTGTCGGAATGATAGTTGTATGATCAAGAAAAATGTGTAATTGATTGGAGAAATTTGGAAGTTTGAATAGAAAATTAATTAGATCCTCGTTAGGGTCATTGTCGGAAATAAATATCTAAATGCAATATTGTCAAAGTTGCGAAAAAGTTTTCACATTGAATAGCAGCCAATATTTCGCAGCTATATAGGTCAAACATGAAAGCCGATTTCGTAATCCCGGAGCTGCATCATTCCCTCAAAACAAATATTTCCCCGGAACAAACACGACGCGCACAACAGAACGTAGAAAAAATCCCTGAACCTTCCCTTATTACCCACAAAACTCCAAAACAAAATGATAAATGCATTAGAGCCATGTACTCTACGCGTCCACCTGCTCGACCGAGAGACACACCCCTGGCCAGCTCCTCTGATCCAAGCGAAAATACAAGCCCGCCGGAAATCGTGTCAGCTCTTTCCGCTCCACCATGGCTCTCGAAATTCGTCGGCTCCCTCTCGTGTCGTCCACTTTGCGCATTAAAAGCTGGCGCTAACGCTCGGCCCTCTGTGTCTACTTCAACACGTGTAGATTGATTTCAGAGGGGGTGGGGGTGTGGGGGCGTCGGCCTACAGCTGAGAGGGGTGGGGGTGGCAAAACAATGGGATATATATTTCCGAGGCACGTGCGCGCACGTATATGTCGGGCGCGAGCTTTCCTCTCACGTCCGGTTGGAGAGAGAGGGAGAGAGAGAAGAGGGTCGTCGAATGGATGAAGAGGAGAATCGGCCTGTGAGAAAGTAGGTGAAACTAGCGCGGCTTGCCTGAAGACAGCGCGCGCCCGATCCGAGGGCACGATAATCTTGACGTTTTGACACGTCGAGAGACGTGCGAAGCGCTCTCTCTTTCTCTCTCGCGCCCTTTCTCTCTCTCTCTCACTTGGATGTGTTATCGGATGGATTCTTTTTCATCGATTTTTGTATAACATGTCTGGAAAAATAATACTTTTTTTGTCACTCGAGTGGCTTGTCGTTGAATTTGGTAAAAATCTTATATTTTAGTGAAAATTATTAGGTTTTTTTGGAAAACAGAATGTTAGATGTCTTTTGCTGATTTACTTTTTTGAAAAGAGAGAGATAATTTTGATAACCAAGCAATTACAATATTTAAGTTTTTTAAACTATTGTATGTAAAATAAATTATGAAATTTTAATGAATTTCTTCTCCTTCTTTCAGTTTTTGAATTATATGTTACAAAATGTAGAAAATAATTCTTTTATATTGATTAATGAGTTTTTTACTTTTAAAAATTTTACGTGCAATTAAAAAATAATTAGGCAAATTTTTAATAAAAAATTATTTTCAATGCTAAAAATAAATTTTTGATTCGAAAGCTTTTATTAACTGTTATTTAAAGATCATAACTATACGTACAAGTTTTGTTCAATACAATGAAGAATTAAATTAAAGATTTAATGAATGAATGCATTTAATGCATTTCGATAAATATTAAATATATTAAAGTAATAATGGATTATGATTGTATAATCCTTTTGTTAAAGTTTTCTGACTGTTAAATAAAAAATATATTTTTCAGATATATTCTTTTATAAATCGAGCAAAAAGATTGTATGAAATTACTTTCTGAATATTTTATGTTTGTTTCATATAATAGTCAGATATACTCTTAAAAGGGATAATAGCACCAAGAGTGCTAAATAAACAACTACATAAAAAACTGCTAAAAATCCAATTTGAAACTACTTTACATATGTATAAAAAGTAATTAAAACCATAATTATAACTACATATTTCTTAGTCACTATATATCTTAAGCATACGTAATAAATAATTTTTCTATTCTTTAAAAAAATTATACATATCGTATTTAAAAATTTATCAGTAATACGTTCTACTTACATTAAAGAAAATTTATCCGTCAATTTTGTATCTGTCAATGTAAAAACTCCTAGAATTACAATTTACAAACGAGAATCGTGAAAAATAAAGTAGAAATATGCATGCTTGAAAGAGCTAACGAGGCGTAGAAAGTCTTCTCCAAAATATGCGGCAAATTTCCCCGAGGCGTCGAATTTTCGCGACGCTTGCATCTCACGTTATATAAGGCGGCATGAAATACACAAGCGAGCTACTCTCTGTCTTCCCTCGGGACGACGAATTGTCAAAACAGGTGCGACACTCACGTGTTATTAGTTAATTTGTTCCGGGTTAGACATGTATATTTAGAAGGCAAATCTAGTCAACTGCAACTGTGGCTTTGATAGATTTACTTAAAATCAAGTTGGTACGCTACTAAAATTAATCGTATTCTTTCTTATAGCTGCAATAAATAGTATTTTAAGAATTTGTTATTGCTACGTTAAATGTTGACAAAATTACTAAGCACAGAAAAATAAATTTATTGTTATAGTATTTTCAATATGATCGTGAGCCATTATGAGAAAAAGACTTTCAATAATGAATAGAGTACTATTATTAGAAACCAAAAAGCGTGGAATATGCTTTATCACCGATCGAATAACAGACAAATTTTTTGTGATACAACACTCTTTCTTATAAACACAATTCACATTCATTAGAAATATGAAATTAATAAATGTCATATGAAAAGACAGTGAAATGCTTCATCATTGTTCAATTTATCTTAAAAGGATGCTTAACTATAATGTATGTTTCTAAAGAAAAAAGAATAAATATTGATGAAAATAATATTATTTTATAAATAATTTTAATAAGAGAAAATATAACATATATAAAATATCAGATTTTAATGTCAACATTATATTAAAATTTAATAAATAGGAAACCATTATTGACATCAATATAATCAATATCATAACATGCCGGATGCAGTATAATAAACGAGCTATATTAGGTACTTCAATTCAAGGGGTAAATTGCATGTCAATCGTGTTCCGGATAATTAAATATCGTAAAAAACTCATTATACTATGATTGGCATTTAAGTGATCGCAAATCTATGAAACTTGCCATTCTAGATCGGCTTTTATCATAAGAAAAATTATACAAAATAATACAGCATTTTTAAATAGTATGTAGATCTATTAGTTCATTAGCTTAATTAAATTCTTTTAGTTCTTCGTAAATATATCTATAAAGCTTTACCCATAAATACGAAAGGTATGTTTGGTAAAGCGTGAGATAATATAATTTAGGTTAACAGTTTAGTTAAGTAGTTCGTATTTCTAGATACATTGACAATTTTAGTATATCATAAAATTGATTTAATTTTTATTAAACTTATGTTACCATAAAAAACTTACTTTTGGTAATTATTTAAATTGAAATTATAAAGAAAATAAGATTGAATAAAAAATACTGCGTAGTAAAGAGTATATTTACAGTGTCTCGTCTTACACAACTCAGACATTAACTACTTTTATAATTTATAGCTTCATTTTTCTATTACTCCCTCAATAATTAATTTCAGTTTTTAAGCTTTATTTTTCGATAATCAGTCAAATATTTTCTTAAAATTTGAAACTAATTATATAAATAATATAAAATAAATTTTTACTTGTAAAATCTTGAATTAATAATTAATAAAAATTGTTTCATACAAAACATAGCTAAAAAATTATTATTTAAACGTTACATGTGATATTCATAAATGGTAATATACTTTACATTAAAATTAAAGTTTCAAAGCGATCTTTACACAATACATAAATAATTAATTTTAATTTTATATAAAAACTAGACTAACAATATGTCTTTGTAATTATAAAAATTAACTCGTACCAACATCAAAAATAATTTTGCGTGTGATATTTGTTTCTGAAGAACATTTGAAAAAGATCCACTTTTAAATTATTACATACCAAGATAAACAAATGAATAAACACTTTATTTTTAGCAAGAAGGAAAATCAATGCAATTAAATTTAAAAGAGCTAACAACAATCCAAGTTATTTTAACAACACATCTGGTTATGGATATTTTATAAGTGAAATGTAACAAGCTTAAAGCGTAAAGCCACTGTGAGTAATTTAATATAACATTGTAATAAACTATTTATTTTTTAAAACCGTAAAAAATTTTGGTAACTCATTTAATTTTTACATAAAAGCTTTCTAAATAACTCGTTTCTATAAACTAGACTCATCCCCTAAATTCTATTATTCGAATCTTCTCACGATACCATAATCACCCAACTGCACTCACAGCATCTAAAAGCGTTTTTACAAAGTACGCAATTTCTCGGCACTGTATCTCTACGACACGCAGTTGGCACATCTTTAACATTCCCGAGGGACTCAATCTTCCAGCTTCTATCCTCCTAACAGGGACGAAAACGAAGCCAATGGAGCAAGACGCAATAATCCTGCGCGCCCAGCATTCAAATGTTCGCTTCGTTAGATAGCAATTACGCCTGGAGCAAAGCATTACTTCGTCTTTTCTGCCTCTGATTTCTCGCGCGGATCCTGCTTCTTTTATTGGAGCTTTTTCGTAAATTGTTCCACGGCGACGTTATCTTTTTGCGCGAGAAATAAGGATCGAGGAGGAGAAAAGTTTATTTTTTTGTTATGGAAATTGGAGTTCCTTCGATTTTCTCTTGTAACTGAAAGTTCAATTGTTTCTTATATTGATGCTACGGGAAAAAAGAAGAATGAGCGCGAGTCCAAGTTTTATGAATTACTTTTTTCATGGAGATTTTATGTATTTTCCGAGCGGATTAATGTTTAAAAAAGTTTGGAATTTTCTTTCAACAATATAGGCGAGGCACTTTTTTGATTTTTAAAAGGATTTTATGATAGAACGCTCATTAATTATTGTTGAGAACTTTTCTCTTAAAATTCATCTTATATTAAATCTCAGAAATTGCTAGAAAATTTCCTGCAAGACGCAATTTTTATTCCCTATTGTATTTTCAAAATAAAAGTAGTTTCCTTTGTTACATTGATGCGGATAACAAGCAATCTATACTTTAAAAAAATTTCTGATGAAAAGATTTCTTTTTCTTTAATTTTATTTCAATTTGTTTTACGTAACATTACGTTAACAAATTTGACTTTAGGGAACTTGATCTCCCACCACTTTTCGACCATGTGATCTAGTATTAATTATAAAAATATGATGTCAAAAAATTATTACTAGTTTTTCGATAAGCATCTATTTAATTATTATTTTTTAAATGTAAATCGTATACATAGTCGATAATAAATATTTATTTTTTAACTAAAAATATTCTTCTAAAATATTGATTTACTTTACTTTAATTTATTTTAATACATTACACAGGTAATTTAATTTTTTACAAAATCAGTCAAAATATTCTACAAACTACAAAGAATTACATACTTAATAAATTATTTCAAACATACAAATCAATAATAAGCGAAAATTGACTTGTAACATACATAACTAAAAATAAAGTAAATTTATCAAAAAACATCGCTTTACACTTACAACCAACTCAACAAATTCACCAACACAAAATCTCGATCTCAGTGCACCAACCTTTCAAACAACCTCCACAGCAAAAAAAGTCCACCCCCTCCCCTCACCGGAAAAGAGTTCCTTCATCCCGTCGTTAAATCCGATCCACACCCCCCCACACAAACGCCCCCGCATTCCTCCCCCCCCCCCCTACAGCCTGCACAGTAATTTCTATTTCCGTCGAGTCGCTACTACCAGCCAGCTACCCTAACAAACTACCCCGGCCGGGCAATCAATCGCTCTAGTCGGCCTCCTTTTTGTTTTTCATTTCGCCTCTACACACCTCTCTCTTTTTTCCTCCACGTACTTCGCCGCCGTCTTTTCCGCCGAGGCGCGCGATTCCTATATAAGGAGGAATTTATCGCGCGGCGAGCTAGTTTAATACTGCCGGCTCTTTGCGCCTCGCGGCGTCGATAGACAGCCAAGGGAGAGCCGAAACTTTCCCGGGGATTCGGGGAAAAGGATGAATGGGCGAAGTTGCCGCTGGATTGTCGGGGCTCTTGTTTGCAGTCCGTTTGGTCGTCGACTGTTTATGTTTTGCCGGCTGCTTTTGCAAGCTCGGGATTGGCTTGTTCGTTGCTTTTTAGCGGATAGTTGATAGAATGTGTTTGAGCGATTGGATAAGCCGGGTGGATGTAATGCATAAAGTATGTAACTACGCAAATTGGTTTATCAATATTAAATCAGCTTTAACAGACTTGAATTATATATAAACACATACTAGTTTAATAATTAATATTCATCCCAAGAATTGCAATAACAACACACTCGAAAATCTAATACAAACCATCAGCATCCAAACGATCTTCACACTGCAAAACAAATAGAACTCTCAGATTAATCGACTAGAAGCTCCGTCCTCCCTTTCACGACAAAAGTCAAGATTGCATTACCCCGATGCCATCGAGCAGCTCAGCTAAGATAGGGCTGAAATAAAGGAGCGTCGGAGAACAAAAGCTTCCTTTTCGGAAGGAGCGGCCATAGCTCCTTCTCGGCTCTCAGAGAGAAAAAAGGGAGCGCCAGGGCGAAGAAGCGGGCGGCTATTGCCCGTCGTCACCTCGTTTTTTGCCGAGCCGGAAGAAAAACTCGGGGGAATTCGCGCGGCCCTAGGAGAGCGCGTCTCTACTTTTCTCGTCGCGACGTATTCGCGCCAGGTGCAGGGCTGGGCCAATCGATACGCGTGTACGTGGATGTTGCGCTTTTTCGCGCGGGAGCGGGCTGGATAGTGGTTTTTTTTTTGCTGCTTTGTTTTTGCTTGGGGAGGGTTTTTTGTGGGTGATGGCTTTGCAGTGATAAGAGCGCTGATTGGGGTGGAAAAAGGTGGGCTGGGTGTTGCGATTGAATTTTTGGTTTGTGTAGGGTGTGGGTGTTGGTTTTGTTTTTGGAAGATGGGTTTGAGTTTGAGAAGGGGGAGGTGTTTGATCATTAATGTGTTTTGTTTAAGTTTATAAATTTATCGGTTTATATTAGCAGTGTACATATAATACTGATAGTTTGTTTATTCTCTTTAGAATGTTGGTATTTTCAATGATTTAATTAACAAAGATAAATAATGCGAATAACGTATTTTAGAATATTAACTAAATTAAATTTCAAAAATTAAAATAGTAATAAGATTAAATTATAAATTACAAAATACTTTTATTCTTCTTATATATTGGAATTATAATACCTAATCATTTGATAATTTTATCTTAAAAGGAGAGTACCCCACCTCCGCGTCACGGATTTCGATGAAACTTTGCAGAACAATTCTTTGGCCAAAAAAAAGACATATATCCCGGCATTTTATCGAGTAGGCCCTGGAGTCTCAAATACGGCTTATTTAAGCGTAACAGGCTCAAAAGCATACAAAAACAATACATACAACCAATTAAAAATTAAAGTAATTATTGCGCGTTAAAAATTAATATTTATTTTAATATAAAAATTTATAATTATTTTGAATTATTATTAACTTTTAAAATAATGAAGCGTTTGACTTGTGTAATGGCTTAAAAGAAAGCTCATTTCTTGCACTTGAAATTGATTTGTTAAGCAACTCCCTATTAAATACCTTGACAAATTTATAAGGATTTAAGTCAAAGTATATTTTTTTGGGCCGTTATTCTTAAATGAGCCATATTTGGGACTCCAGGGTCTACTTGATAAAATACCGGAATACATATCTCTTATTTTGGGCCAAAGAATTGTTCTGCAAAGTTTCATCGAAATCCGTGATCCAAAGGTGGAGTACTCTCCTTGATAGTAAAAGCAATTTTTAATAAGTAAATTTTTTTACTAAAATAATTTTTCTATATTTAAATGAATCTTTCATATTATCACGCTGTTACAACAACCAAAAGTATTAATGATAATTAGTTTTTTTAAAGTATATAATAACATATTTACTTAAATCATAAAATAGACATTATGTAAATAGTGAAAAATATAATACATTTAATCTAATTTGATTTTGTGTATTTTTCCCGTTTCTCATCTTTTCTTTCTTCTCAACGTGTCTGCATTATTTCCGTGCTTCTATCTCGCCTGATCGAATTTTCTTTCTCTATTAGATTGTCTTGACGACACGAATGTGCAAGTTTTTACTAAAA
>JAPYZA010006254.1:0-23454 GCA_030522685.1 Eupelmus azureus | reverse complement strand
TTAGTAATATTATATAAATGCATTTATTCGGAATCCAGTTTTATCCGAAAATGTTTAACGAGAGCAACAACAATGAAACGCCCGAAGCCCTTATAAATTAGCTCGCGCGAACCGAGCAATGACCTACACCCACGCATCACGAGAATGCTTTTGTAAAGTTGATCCCTTTGATCTACTGTATAATAAATTAAGCCCTATCCTATATCCTACCTTGAATTAATAATGTTTTTGAACTCTGGTTATTTTTGATTCAACGTAGAAGAAAGAATTGAGTTAATATGCTTCGTCTCACTCTAGTGAAAGGTATGTACGGGGGATGATATAAAAATTTATTGTTCCTTTTTAAGCTCTAACGTAAACACTCAGCTACACGCTGAAGCGTAATAATAGACACTCGCATATTTTTCTAAAAAATATACATAAAAGGGGATAGCGAAATGTAATAAGATCTCTTGGATAAATACAAGTAAGTAAAAGTAAATAACTAGAAGCATATCCTAGTAATACGATCCACCTAACAAAATTCAAATAGTAAATTATTTAAAAAGTGAAATGATTCTAAAGCATGAGAAATATATTTTCATCTTTTCCTCTCTCCCTCTTTATTGCAAAATATAATTTTTTCAAACAAAATAGATTGAAAAAAAAAATTAAATTTATTTGCACCAAAGTAAAATACAAAAATTAAAGTAGTAAAAATTAAATATAATTATATGAGGATAAGCAATCCAGCAGAGGAGTTAAATTCCTGTTCGCTAGTCTGGCGAACTAAAACAAACTCAAAATATAATAGATAGTCAATATCTGATAAACATATTTAAATAGTATAAATAGTGTTAGAATTAGATTTTTTAACATGAGTCCGACCATACACTGACTTGTTCTACTAGACTAGATAGCGCAGCACAGGATAGCACTGGTTCTCTCCGGTTGGAATCGTATTTTTTTTTACTTTCCACACGTAATCTTAGTGCTCAGTAATTATGGCAAGAAGTAGTTCGAGGCTCTGCTACTTTTATTCTAAGAGTGAGAAGTCGAAAGCTAATGCCCACGCAGCTTTATCGCTGTGTTCTTCTTGTCCATTCTATTGATTTATAGGGTTATAACCCTAATGCAATTCTTACTGTAAAAAAAACATTCATTTATTAGAAAGCATAGAAACTTAACACTCAACCAATATCAATTAATAAAATTGTAATAACTTCCTTAAATTTTTATCTTTCTACATCTCCTCAACAATCTCCCAACACTCATCAAACCGTTTACAAATCATCAACCAAACACAAATTCCATCGCAAGATTATTTCCTGCAACACACAGCAAACACACGAAACACACAAACTCGCAACATCCCCTCTAAAGCTCGGAGCCAGAAAAAAAAAACGCCCGTGAGGCCTTCATAAATTCTAATGCGAGCGTTTCGCGGGTTCAGCGGCGCGCGGTCCGCGGCCGATTCATGAAAATTTCTGGCCCGACGCGCGCCGTCTTTGGCCGGAGTCAAGGCAAAAAGGCCACTCTCGGGCTGGCCGACTTTTTGCCATCCTCGCTCGCAAATTTATGCCTCTGCGCTTTTGCTCCACTTCCGTCGCGCGCGGGCTTCGAAAATTTTTATGAGCCAACGAAGATGGAGCTTCTCCTGCCCTGTTTTTACGATGGTTAATGCTTGTTTTTTGTTGGGAGGATCGTTGCCTTTTTAAAGCATTGTTTGGAGGAGTAGTAAACTGTTTTGAAAAGAAGGAACTTTTGAAGTAGACGGTGTATATGTTATAAAATAGAAGGCAGGTATTTTCCTTACTTTGCTCGTATACTGTTTATAATTCACTTTGTAAATCTGTTTAGCCTAATTTGTTTCTGGGGAGGGGGGGGGGGTGTTTTTTGAAGGTAACTTGGGCCAATCACTAATCATTCATTGTCAAAGTAGCTTAGAAATAATCTGTCTTGAATTTGAAATCAGCCAAAGTTCACTTAATTTGACTTTAACTTGTTAATCCTGATACATGTTCGAGACACATTTTCGTATAAATTACCGTAACCCGTTTATGTCGAAACTGAAGCCGTTAAGTCGGTTTAAGTCAATTTAAGGGGTGAGCTATAATATCAAGCAGTTCCCCGAACTTGCCGAATATAAATTTAGGCTTATCAGCGAAAAGAATTAGAAGTGGCTGTCTATTTTAATACTTTATAATGAAGATTTTCAAAAGTTTGTAAATCAAAATATAGTAGTCAAGTAAAATAACATTCAAGGGACTTCAACTCCGCAATAAGGACATTTTGAAATTATCACATTTCTGAAAATATTTTGTTTCAGGTAACATCATTTTCAACAAAAACCTATTAAGATTCAAAATTTTAACCGAGTAAAACTCTGCTCTTAATGATTTGCTAAACTAGTTATATATTTTGCAATGCTAAAATAAATAATTAAAATCTCAAATCCTTATTTCTCGAATATCAATTACTGTTTCTTTAGTAAAAACTGTACTATAAAATAAATATTCATCAAAAAAACCTAATGTTAAAAATTTAACAAAGTCTTAATTGTCGCCTTCATTCCCCACATTAACCATCCAAACACCCATCATTCAATCCACACATCATCCATCTCCACGATCCATCCCCGTCCCAACCGGAAGTAAACAACATCAATCTCCTAAAACAAATCCATCCAGCAAAGCCACGAAAATTAATTTAAACTGTAAAACTAATCCCCCGACATTTTCAAAACTTCAAACGCTGCAATTTTCCCAGCCCCAGAAAGAACCCAGCCTTATAAACCTTAACAGCGCCCAGCGACGACAATGAACCGCTCCTGACGCTGCAGAGCCCCATATAAAACGTAGCGAAAGATCCTTGGATGCAATTATTGTCAGGAAAAGCGTGGCCCTTTTTCTCCACCCCCCTGCGGCAGAGCTTCCCTCTGCAATTAACGTCCGGAAGTCATGAGCACTTTGCGCGCTAAACGCACCCGGAGGCTCAAGTCGTATAGTCTGTTAATTAGCGCGGCCCGCTCGCATTGGGATATCGTCCAATTAATGCCCCTTTTCCTTTTCAGCGCGACGGGGGCATCGTAAAAAGCGGAGCAAGACTTAGCTCGGACTACGACGCCGGTAGTCGCGCGGATAATCCGGATACTGGACGAGAGAGGGCTGACGCGAGGGCTTTTGCAGCGCCGCGCGCGCCTTTTCTTTTGAGTTAGGGCGGGGGGTCATTCAGGAGGTTTCGTGAAAGGGAGAATTAATTTTTTTTTTTAGAGTGGCTAGGAGTGGTTGGTGGGGTTTTGCGAGTGGATTGGGATAGTATTTTAATAATGATGTGTCTTTGTGAAGGTGTATTTGATAGAAGGTGTATTTAGAATATGTGTTTGTGGTTAGTTGAGATATATGGATTCGTAAGGAGATTAGCAAAGTTATGTGAAATGTGGATGAACTATCGGGAATTAAATTTATTTAATTTTGTGTGCGTATAGTCCATGATTTACGTTTTGTCGACGGTTAGCAATTTTTTAGGGGCTCCCCTCTTCAGTACTGTAATAATCATAGAAAACTGGGTTCTGTTTATTCTTCTTACGTTTACTTTTCTTATTAATAAGTACAGCTTTTCTACGTTAATTTTTCTCATCTGCAATTTTTCTCTCTTGCTTTTTAAAATTAATTTTCTAAATATTAATAAAATCGCGAAATGATGAAAAATTCTATTTAAAATTAGTATTTTAATATAGAGAAATCTGCACGGGTATTTTTATTTAATTATTTAGTATCCAATTAATTTTAATATACAATGCTGCATTTTTACAGGTACTGACCTATTTATCCAAAAGAGTTCCTTTGAGATCGCAATAAAATTTTGTATCAAATTTCATTATACCTCTGTACAGTTGGGTCGGAGGTGCTCCGCATTTTCAGGGACTATTAGTGCAGAGACTGATTGCGAACTTCCTAAGCTTAAAATTTAGCCAGTAGAAGGTAGATTTATACTCTTTAATAAAATTAGCATCTCTAGTCCATATATTAAGTCATTCTAATGTATCACTGTGTATTTAGCAACCACCTTCAGAAACAGGCTCTCTATTTCGTTTTGATGACGGCCAACTTATTATTTCTTAACCTTTATTAAATTATAAAAAAATAATTAATTCCATGATTGAACTACCTATTTTATTTTATGGAAGGTTTGTCATCTATAGCTATAGTATATATACTTTATATATCTTGACATAATCTACCTGTAGTTGCACTCTAATTTAACAATAAACAATTAAGACCTTGTAAACTTAAAAAATATTTTCTTCATCTTTTACAATACGCCACAGACCTTCATTCATTCACAAAATAAAAACTTTTCTTCCTCCCTTTCATTCCTCCTGCATACAAACACATAAAACTATAAACGAAAACAACTTCAAACATTTTCGATCGTCATCCCCCCTACCAGAAAATGACAACTCCGCCATTCCCGAGCAAGCACATGCCTCATAAACTCCCATAACTCCCAAGCCCATTAAAACTAAAGACATTCGCTCGCACAGTATTTCCCCTGGCCTACGGTTATTTCCGTCCTAAAGATTCCTTCAGCTTAGCCGTGGCCTAAGAGACGCGCCAACTACTCGAACTTTCGGGCGCGGCAAAAGGCTTCGCAAAGAGACAGATAAATAGAGAGCGAGCCCGCAACTTCCGGCTGACCGCCAAGGTTTTAGAGTCGACGGCCTCGTTTCGTACTCATTTTGCGCTCCTGCACTGGGTAGGTAGGGTAAGAGAGCGGACGAAAAGTGGGATCGTTTAAGGGGATGGACACGTTGGAACTGTCTTCCGTTTGGCTGTTTTCGGTTGTCGTGGTTGTTCAATTGGAGTGGATTTACGGGGACCGCACGGAACGTTAGGTTACGCAAGAAGGTTTTTAAGACGTAAAGAATGGAAACACCTTAGTTTTTCTTAAAGTATATTAAACTAAGTTGTAAAAGTTGACAATTAATCTGTACAAAACTTTTAAAATATATCGAAGTTATTTCCTGAAAACTGATTAAGAACTAACTCGTTACACATAGCAATTATTACCAATTGCCTTTTTTTTATTAAAATTTTAGTTCTATACGGACATAGTCGATTACACGTGTTTGACTAGATAACAATTTGAAAATCATACAAAATTTTATATTTTAACTAATACCTATATTCATGACAAAAAGAAACAGTCGAAGTCATTTTTTTATAATTATTTTTACCGAATATGAGAAAATATTAATTATTCGTAAAGTAACATCTACGGTTGCTCATAGACAAATGTCTAATGATTGTTTTATTTCGAGGCGCAGCATTTCGATACGTCTAACAAAGCCCAAAGTTTAACATGTAGATTCACTTGTACAAGTAAGTGCCATTAAGGGTTCACGCGTTGTGTCTGACGTGGGTTTCGCTCTTTCCCTCGTTTGGATTACTGCTCCGCGGTGTATCTCAATGCGTCCCTAGAGTTAAGGTCTAGACTACGAGCACTCCATAATTCATGCGTCACAGTATATAAGTTCGATCGATTGGTACGAGTATAGTATATATGATCTTGCGAGACGTGTGAACATAAAGCCTTGAAAGCTGGGATGGTGGAATCTATTATGTCTAGCAAGTCTTATTTTACATATATTCGATTTTGCAGGTAATTATTATTATTGTAAAAACTTAATTATTATTGTAAAAGCAAATGAAAGAGAATTAGTAGTGTCGTGAGCTGTGGTGGTTAAAATAATAGAATTCTGGATATGAATGTTGTACAAAAGTTAAGAGTGTATAATGGCATGCAATATGACATGCAAAAATTTTATAAACATTATGTATTATTACTGAAAAATATAAAACATACGTGTATTTTTAATCATGAACACTTTTTTATTGAAAAAAGTTTGTTACGAATTTTCGAATCCTGAAATTTTTTTTAATATATCATTATTTATTAAGATCTGAAAAAGAA
Organism: Eupelmus azureus; assembly: GCA_030522685.1. Lineage (NCBI taxonomy): Eukaryota > Metazoa > Arthropoda > Insecta > Hymenoptera > Eupelmidae > Eupelmus > Eupelmus azureus. The sequence continues at coordinate 17,499 of JAPYZA010006254.1, read as the reverse complement.
GTAAGAAAAGTTTCGAGTTATAATTTGCATTAGAACAAAAGTTAGAAGAACGCGTCCTGATTTCTATCCACACTAAATATCATGGCTATATAAATTTCGCATGTTTTATTTTTATTTTGATTATATAATTATATGATAACATCGAACTTTAAAGATCGAAAATAATTAGAAAATGAATAAACTTTCGTATCATATTTTTAATTTTTAAGTGCATAATAATTCAAACTAAATGTTATTTTTACTTGATAATTATTGTAAATCTCAACTCTTCATTATAAAATTAAATCTTATTCTTTTACAACTGAAATCTGTAAAAGTTCTCAAAACTCCAGAAAGATATTTTTATTACCAACAACTTTTATTTAGCACAATTTGAGAGAGATATCATAAATTTTCCGATTATGCATCAAACTGCCTTAAACTTAATATATTACATCTCTAGCATAAATTCAGCAATTTTAAGTTCATCGTTGAAATGATTTTTATATTAATTTCTTAGCCATCTATTAGGTTAAAATTTATCGAGCCATTACGTTAAAATGGCCTGTGAATTCCCAGGAAATGTGATAATCCATTTATTGGTGGAACAAGAGTGGCCAAATTTCTACCAGATCATAATTCAATTACAAAACCACGAATGATAGAAGGAACAAAGATATATTTATATTTTTAAAAGGACCGAGGAAAAAACGACCATACTTAATTTTAATTTCAACCCCACACATCTCTCTTTTTTTAAAATTAAAGCCACTTTTTCAAGCAGAACTAATCTAATTCAAAAAGTTTTATTACTCGGACTTAACCCGCCAACCACTAGGATAACTTCATAAATTAGCATAATACCACTTAGCGCTGTCCGAGATACTTTTACCGTACTCCCAGCAATATTTCCAACCGCGAACTGCACTCCTAGCCTCTTAACCATCTATCCAAAAATTAAAACCAATCAATAAATTAACCCTTCACACAAAATCCATCGCAGGACGAAAATATAACGATTCCAGCAGGCTTGCCTCGACGAGTGGCAAATTCCCGCGGTAATAAAAAAACGGCGCGGCAACACAGTAATATCTGCAGATTTTCACTCGAGCCCGAGCGAAGCGGCGTAGGAGGCATCGCATTACAAAAAACGGGGGTGGAAGGATCGTAAAGAATTCATGGCTAGGCGCGGCGAAGGAAAGTGATGAGAGCGAAAATAAAAATGAACGAGCTCCGGGCCAAACAAATACTGATAAAGCAATGGGGGAAGATGTATAAAGTCATATTAAAGCTCTCTCTCTCTGCACAGTTGCCTGCAGATTGCGCTGGGAATAACGGCGATCGTGTTTGTCGGACGATAAGGGAAAGTTGATTTTTCTGTTTACGCAGTTGCGAAACGGGCCTCGAGAATGTTTATACTTCTTGGGTAAATATACATTGACAGCGGGGGGCATTAAAAATCGAGGCTGAAAAAATTCACGGCGTGGGAGTTATGGGGTGAGCTGAGAAACAAATAATGATGAAGCTGTAAAGCGTAAGTGCGTGATTTTGGCTCGTTAAATGGGTATCGAGTTGCGTGTATTAAAATGTAATATTGAAGCTAATCTGATGTGGTTTTGTGGACGATAAAATTGTAATGATGAAGAGATATATTTCATTTTTATTAATAGCCAATGATGCCGCTTTTAAAATGAATTTACAAAATTATTTATTTGATTCCGTTGTAAGGCCTGACTAAATATTGCCTTGATCTACTGATACAGCGTATTTATAAAGATTTTACTTTGAAATAGAGATAAAAAGTAATTTTCATGTTTTTATTCTATTTTCACTGGAATTTCTTATGTCATTTGTTAGTACTTCATATTACGTATATAATAAAATTTTTATGAAGTTCTGAAATAGTCATAAACTAAATAAAACGTGCCGAGCGCTATAGCACAGAAAATATATCTTAACGAGGGTTTCAGGAAGTTATTCCTTGAGAGCCGAGACTTCATTCAAAATCTTTCTCACGTTAAACAAGTTTACTGATGAGCATAAAATATTTTCTTCAAAATAATTCTACTAACTTATATACAACCGTTTTTAGTAACTTGTAATCTTTTTCAGCTTACAAATTTTACTCGACAAACTAATTTGATCCTCAAAATAATACTCAAAACTGCAAAATTACAAAGTTTCTTATAACTTTAAGATAATCCCGAACATTTCCTTTCTGAAAATCTCATCAAAAACGTATCAAAGCCAAAATTTTCCTCCAATCTAGAAAATTCCCTCTACAATCTTCTACTCACCGAACTCTCACCTACCTAAACCACAAAATCCCAAAAATCACTCCTGCAACCCAACCTCCTCACTCCTCCTCACCAAAATCTAATTGAAAACCCGCCACGCCAAATCGAATCAGCCGACAAAAGCAACAACAGAGAAAAAAAAAGCGATCGGCAAGCGATTCCAGAACATCAGCGTGTACGTGGGCACGCGTTAACGGAATGTTTGTACAACGCGCCGCCACGTCGGACGATAACTCGGTTCGTTCCATCGGTTAGGGGGGGGAGGGGGCCAAGTGTTCGTGTGCCGCGCGCTGTCAGCGCTCACGTGCGCTAGCTGCACGAGGCAATAAAGCTGCCGGCGGCGGCTTTACAATTTGCCAAGGCCTGCTTCGTGGCCGGGATTCATTCATTACGCGGGCGGGCTGGAGTACTGGTTGCGGCCTGGAGTTTTTTCTTGGGATTGCGAGGTTTTTTTTTTGGCTTTTTGTGAAGTTTTTTTTGAGGTTGGAGTGACGTGGAGGGCTTTGAGGAAGTTATTAGAAATTATTATGGTTGGTGGTGGTAATGTTTGAAGGGATAATTAAAAAATGTGTTTTTATCTTTGCTGTGGTTGTCTTTATGAAGTAAAATTTATTTAATATAATATAAAGGAAGTAATTTTAGTCATTTATTTTATTTTATTTCTGGTTGTAATATTAGATATATTTTTTCACTTTATAAAAAGTGCTGAAAAAGATGCTAACGTATTTACTAAGATAAAAATAGATTACAGTTGTTTACAAAGGTAGACATGTGAAAAAAATTCAGAAGTTACCAGAGCTATAATTAGTCTTATATAAAATGCTAAAAGCGAGTATAGAAAATTGGAAGATGATCGATGGACTTCAGTTTGTGCTGGTAAATACGGTAATTAATTACACTGAACCTTTCCTGACGGAGATGTTTTGCAGAAAATTTGTACACTAGGTTCACGTGTATTATGTTTAATTTAAGGAATTTTCCAATACTATCGGTTATAAAGCAACGCCACTGTGATGAAATTGCCTCGTGCGACTTTTCACCCTCGCTTCGCTCGGGCGAAAAACGTCTCACGAGGCAAATAACCACCTTCCACACCCGTATCGAAATGTACTATTGTAACCAAATTATTTTTTCTCGATAAAAATAGTTAACTTTTTGTAAAATTTATTTTATTTATTATTGCTTCTTTTTCCAAACAATAAAATAATTATTTTGAAAACTATTAAATTATAATAAATTTGCTTTCATTAAATTGTTACAACATTTATATTGTGAAATCAAACACACTTAAAAGTTATTTTCAAAAACATTCTAAAATAATTCATATTCATATTTACATATTACACTAATTACACGCTTGCAAACTCAGATTTCATTCAAAACAGGACAGTCATGAATTCTTCAATAAATTTAATTATTTAATTATCGATACAACACACACACACACACACACACATCAACTAATTTAATTAATTGGATCCTTGCTTTCAATTAAATCAAAATCAAATCGCTCATTACGAATAACAATTTATCCTCCGCACCTTTCTTCCCCCATCAACATAAATTCACGATCCATCTCTCCCCACCTCGATCCTCTCCTTTTCAAACCCTTTCAAGCTTAGCTTACCTCACGCGAATCTTAGACTCGCAGCCAGCCCAGCTCCAAGTTCTAGCATAATAATATTCATACGCATAGCGCTGGGAATATGAAAATATTCCGCCATGCCGATGGATCCGGCACGTCTCTTTTACAATGCGGCGAGCCCCAGAGCCAGCGCGCAGATTCGCGGCGAGCGCACAAAGAGAAACAGGGGCACGTCGCATACTGCATTTTGGCGCGGGAATTTCAATGGGATTCCCCGGATTCCTCAATTAAAGTGTCGCCGGCTGCTTTGAATGGGCTCTTTTTTTTCTCTTCGGCTTTGGCGTGTTCTCTCGCTGCGCATTTGTGGGGCGAAATTCAAAAGTGTAATTTGTCGTTGTAATAGGTTAAGGTGGTGTTGAATTGCTTTATTGTTTACGTCAAGCTTTACGGGAATACTTTTTTTTCAGTTATTAATTTCAATAGAAGATCTCATTATCACCTAGTTCTTTTTGAGAAAAGCAGCGGTGTGATGAGATATTTCCTTCAAATGAAAAATTAGGTGTACCAAACTAGTCCCAGTAGTTCGTTAGTAGTTTGTCAATCGTTTACCAACAGTTTCAAATCCCAAGATTGGTGCCAATAGTTTTCTAGTATTTTATCAGTAGTTCATCAGTGCCTTATATACTACCATGCCAGTAATTTGCTAGAAGTTGTGAAATAATTATTGGAAAAGAAATAATTTATCATTAGTTCAGATAGTAGTTCAGTCAGTAGTTTATTTTTGTAAGACAATTGCGGTAACCTTTTTATTCAATTTTTAACTTTAAAAATCACCTCATGAATATTTCACTGTCGATTAAAAAAATCAAGTCGACGACCAGTTTCTGAAAATTGAAAATCAAATAAAAAAAAATCAGATTTCCGTGATTGTCGGTTAACTGCAAGACCACCGTCTTAACGGAAACTTCAAAAGGATCGAGCTTTATCGGCAATTTTTCACTTTCAAATATCCATGAAGTTTTTGCGCGAAAGGTCTCTGCCGAAACCGGATGAAAGAGAACCGAAAATCTGAAGTTTCCATGGCAACGTCCGGATTTTGCATCCATTTCATTCCCCGAGTCCTTTCAAGCCCTTTTAGCCGTGGTAATTGATGCCGGAGGAACGTTATTCCAGCGCTCCGAGAACACAGCCCTGGCGCGCGAGTAAATAATACTATTTCACTTTTAAAGCTGTATTAATGCCTTTTACGATAAAACTCCTCCGCGAAGTTTTATATCAGTTCATAAGTCAAAAATATTTTCCTTCCCGGGAATTCCATTTACGTTTCTTCGCTTTATCCCCCCCCCCCCCTTGCGTGCGCGTCAACCTCCGGAAAAATCTTTATCAGCGATCTGGAAAATTCAGCGGATCCTCGTGACCTTCTCGACATCCTCTCTTTGGTAAAGAAAAAAGAAGTCGAAGCTAACGAAATGCAGCGAGCTCGCGGCCGTGTAAACAAGGCCGGATTTGCATACGAGCACAAAGGGAATATCAATTTTTGCCCCGCTGCACTCGGCCGCGGAGAGCGAAATCTCGCCAATAGCCGGGAGGAGCTTAGCCAAGCGAAAAATAACGAAATTCCAACTGTGATCACCTAGTTGCGCTGTGTGTGTGTGGGGTAGAGAATGGGAGGGGGGAGGAAGATTCATGGAAGGAGTGGCGCCAGGGAGTCGCAGCGTCCAGTGCGGCCTGGCCTCGACGCGGATACCAGCACACGCCCGCGCAGTTTCCATATTCGTTGTGCTTCTCCTTATTGACTGCAAGCAGCGGGGCAGCGCTCCAAAAGCCAGGCTTCGCTCTCGTAAAGATTCGTGCGAGCAGTTAAGTTGGGGACGGGGCTTTTTTTTGTTTCTTTTTGAGTTTGCTTTTGTGAGCGGGGTATGGATTCAGGGCACATATGAAGCGTAAAGGAGGCGTGCTTTGAATGCAGAAATTTGCATGATACGTGGATGCTGCGCGTGTGTGTTTTTTCTTGTCTTCTTTTGCGGAGAGAATGTGTTTGGAAGAGAGGTGCTTTTTTTAATCTTTCAAGAGATTGATTTTGATTTTGTTGAATGTATAAGGCTATTGTAAATTTGTTTAGGAAATATTAATGATTTAATACTTAAGGATAAAATACAACAGTTTAATAACATTTTAATAACAAATTTTTCGAATTTACATTTAAAGAGCTTCATTCGTTCTCTTTTGAATGCAAAAGTATAGAACCCTGGAAAGTGACATTATTATTGCAACTAATCTTTTAAACTTGACATGAGAATCTAGCATTTTTAAATACTTTACAAAAATAAAAATATCATATCAACAAGTGCAAAACATTGTCTTTCTAAACAAGTTCTAAATAGTATAAGTTTTTACAGATTTGTGGGTCAGAGTAAATTTAAAACCATCTTTTTTCGTACGCGCCAGACAGTACGAGAATAGGTTAATTTGCGCATTAAAATTAGAGCGTGAAACAAACTCTTTGTACACTATGAATTTTAAAATACTTAAAGTCTTATAATATTCAGAAAAATATTCAAAGAAATTTTGATTAAAACTTTATTAGGATATGATACTTAGAAACTATATGATTATAAGTACTTAAAGAGCTACATTAACTTTATTTTAAACAAATCATTATATTAAATGTTAATGTAAAAATGAACTAACACTGTATAAGTATAGCGACATTATCATTTATTTCTTTAAGAAACACTCAATTAACATTAACGACAAATTGATACAATTTAAAAGCTCATCATATTATTTTTCCACACGGTGGGCGGGAAGTTCGTTTTCTCGCACAGTCGATCGGAAACGCATGCATTAAAACAAACTTCCCGCACGTGGTGTCAAAAAATTATGTATGATACATGGGCGATAAAGTGATTTTAACCACGAGGTTACAATCACTTTACCGCACTTGTGTCGTAAATAACTATATCCAACTTACGGTATCTAATTCAAACAAATCTGAAAACGAAACCCATAATAGAACCCACCAAAATCACATTAATAACGACCGTAAAATTGGCAAAGCCATAATCCAGTTCTCACTCTCCATTCGACAAACTACAGCACGACCTCTCACTCTTCATACTCCAGAAAGTACCGGCATTACGAATTCATTAGCCTCGTACAACCAGCGCTACCCGCAACGATCCATCATCCCCATTATTCCCATCGCAACTGAAATCCGCCCGGCTACATCCCTTCGAAAGTCCTCCGTAATTCCGCTAAGACTTTTCATTCATACCCCCAGCTCCGTCGCGCGCTCACGACAACGAGAGCTCATTTTTTAGCCCGGCTTTAACAAGATGAATTTCATCTGCGAGCGCCTCGTGTTTTTCTCTTTCCGCTGCGCGCGAACTGCCGGGCGAGACTAACCATCGCGGAGATGCCGATCATAAATAACATTTTCCGCCGTTACGCGCTACCGCACACGTATATATACGCGCGCGTGTGCTCGGGCAATCGGCCAATAACCGTTTCAGTGCGAGAGAAGAAGAGAGAAAGGAAATGGAGAGTATAGAGGGGAAAAAAGCGGGCAATCGATTGATAAAGGAGCTTGGGGAGGAGGGGATTAAAATGCTTGAAGACGAAAAATTTTGGATTATGGGTAAGGATCGATGGAATCCATTTGGAGCTGGGGATGTTACTTTTGAAAAATTTGAGTTTGGCGCGCTTGGACGGAGAGTTACGGGTTTGGTATTTACAAGGATGATTTAGGGAAGCGGCGTTAAATTCGGTCGTACCACGTAGACATTATCAGCGGGTGAGCGTCGAAGTAACTCTCGAGTACTTTTGCACCAAACAGTACCATTGAGCTATTTTATGAGAGCCGTAGGAAGTTTAGTAGCATTAAAAGATGAAATCCCTTATTCTCAGTTTGACCTCGTTATTTCCGCCAGCTTTCTGAGGTGCGAATTATCGCAATGAAATTTCCATTACCGGGGGGCAGACTGGATATTGGCAATAATTAAAGCGAAGTTAAAAATAACTGGGAATGTCTTATGAATAAAAAAGAGAATGTTTACTTATTGACTTTATTGAATCGCGTATCGCATGTTTAAACAATACTTGTCGGAACGTCGGAAGTATATTTTGTAAGAATCGAATATACGTACGTATATACTCGAGTAGAAAATTATAAGCTCTAACTAGGACCTAACTACTTAGCCTAACTACTACCTAATATGTCAATGATTATAAAAATAATTATAAAAAAAAATATAAAATAAATTTAACTATAATAAATACCCTGGTAGAAATGATTCCATCTAATGGATAATCCCTAGAAAAAATCGATTCAATGCTATTTCTTAACCTGTAACCATTTTAAATGAATAAATTTCTACCAGGGTAGCTATAAATTACATAAAAGATTATTGACAGTGTATTTTTACAGAGGTATATTCGTATCAAAAATGAATTTTCAAAATTTTAAACGTTTTTCTTCCTGCAAGACTCATATATTAAGTTCTTATTAGGGTATAACTAGGGCTTATACTACCGCGAAGCAATAAAAAATCATAATGTCAAAAGGTGATTAAAGTTTAGGCACATGTGTATTTTATTGTAACGTACTCTTACATTTAAATAAAGAAGTAAAACGTTGTATTTAAAGCTAGCATTAAAATTACGAAGATTTTAGTTAAGCTCTATAATTAGAGCCTGAAAATTTCTTTGTTAAGCAGGCCTAAGTTATTAAATTTCTATTAGAAAAGTAACTATATACATATGAATAGTAACCACATATATTAATCTTTAACTGCTTTAAATTATTACTCTCACACAAAACTCAGCCTCGCCAAAACCACTAATTACCATTCTCTCTTGTTCCAGGTGAGTAATCCAGTACACCGCCCACCCCCCTCAAAAAACACCGTAAGTACTTTAACCCATCACCAGCGATAAACATCCCTTAGCCTTGAGCAAACTTTTTTTCTCCTCGCGAACCCTCATCAGAAAAGCGAAACGTCGTGACGGAGCTCTCCCAACTCTCTTGCTCAAATTAGGTTGCGCCGAAGGGAAAAAAACACACACACACAAGAGGAAACTTACAGCGCCAGCAATTTTTGCTCCATAGCCGGGTATACGCGCGCGCGGAAAGAAGGCAGATAGCCTCCGAGTGTCTCCGAGGACTTTTAAACACGGCCGCGACTCTCTGTAGGTCGATTCTTATCTCCGCCGCTCTCGAGAGACGCCAGCGCGCGCTTTATCTAGAAGCAAGAGAGAGAGGCGGGGGAGGAAGAATGGAAAGAAGTGGGATGCTCGAGGAGGAAAGCTCGAATGGATTGTTTTCAATCGTCTTGAAATTTATTGGGTCGATGCGGAATTCCTACGGCTTCGCAGCCGCGTCTTCGCTATTATTTCGCATGCCCCCGGGGCTTTTTTTGCCGCCGGCGCCGTTCGATGAAGGGCACTTGTCGATCAAACCCGGACGGAGACGAGAGCCGAGCGCTAATGATGAGGCGATTTTTGCCGAGTCAGCCGTACACGTGCCTCTGCGCTTCGCGTAAATAACGGTGTTTGTAGCTTTTTTGCGACGAGAGCTTTAGTTTCGCTTTTTTTTTAGGATGTTTACGAGGGACGGGGCTGGGTGGGTCTTGAGTTGGGAGATAATAAGGCCGGGAGTGGGTTGGCGTAGTTTTAGAGGAAATTTTACGTGGTTTATTTATAGGCGATCGATAAGACACTGATATCGGACCGGCTGGGGATAATCAATTTTTCGTTGGAAGTCTATTTTAGAATTTTCTGAGCTTGCAATTTTTGACTGGATTTTTAATTTGGTTGATTGTTAATTAGGATTTAGTAAGGATTTTTTTTTTAATTTAGAAGCGCAATTATTTTATTTTAATTTACTTGCGGGTAATTTAATTTTAATTTCAGTAAAAATATCTTTATGTTGCTTGCATTAAAGGAGCATAATTTTACACTGAAATGCAAAAAATATACTTGAATAACTCAGAGTTGATGAATTACATAAAATGTGTCAACTGAGTAATATCCAGAATATTTTAATAAACATTTTTCGTTGAAATGTTAATGTTGAAAAACGACACGTGCATTTACAAATATTTTTTAATTGTCAGAGTCGGAAAAAATTGATTAAATCAAACAATGCAATTAAAAAAGAAAGTTTTATTGTTGAATAGCAAATTAACAAGTTTTAATGAACCGTTATCGTGATATTGTTACTTTGTATGTACTAAAGCTCGAGATAAATAACTTATTAAACTTGAGTAAATAAAAAGTAAGAATCTATTGCTAATTTAATTATGCTTTAATTACACTTCTTCACTTATTTCACAAACTGAATAATTAACAATGAAATAAATCTGAATGATCAATGTCGGTAACAAGTGCAGAAAATTTTAACAAAATTTCAAGTTAAGATTGGACTTAACATTGTTGATACACCTCTTATTGTCTCACTTAACTCATCGGTTTATTAATAAAATTAAGCACTACATTAAAAAGAAAACATTGCGTGCTACAGTATTATTATATTAATAATACATCCGTTTCATTCATACGTGTCAATATTCATAATGAACACATTAATAAATAAACTAATGCGTTAATTTATAAATTAAAGCATTATTTTTTCATAAATTGAAATCGCAACACAAACCCATCAACATTCAATAAAAAAAATCCCACCACCCAACAAAATCAGCGCGAAATCCCAACACCTCCAACATCCCCCTCACCCAGCAAATTCTCAAGCTCATCTCACAAAAGAAGCCGCCTCATAATTAAAAACGTCAATTACCCAGCTTACAAAAGCTCGAAAGCTTTTAAGCGTGCATGCGCGCAGCCGATAAATCCCGTCGCTAGCGGCGCACGTACCTACACGCGCGCGTGAAAAAAAAAAGAACGTCGAGCCGAGAAAACTCCTTTCATAATTCTCCCTCTGTCTCACGCTGGAAAAGCTCGCCGGCGCGCGAGCTAAAATCATGGGACGATCATCGTAAAAAGCTCTTAGCCTATAATGTATAGCGCGACTCGGTCAATCGATCGAGTCTCCGGCTCGGTCGAGCTATGCGCGCGCTTTGAAATATCGCGCGCTCGCACGCGCTTTTCTCTTATTTTCTGATTTTCTTTTGTGAGGCAGGAGCGAGCTGAGATATATGCTTTTTCCTGCTGAGCTCGTTAAGCAAGTCGGTCGGGATATTAAAATCAAGTTTATTGCTGGAGGAGGGGGGATGGGGTTTGGTGATTATGGTTGTTTTGTTGGGTGGGCCGTGTGATGATAGGTGTGTTTTAGGCTTTTTTTGTTGGTTTTGGTGAGGGTGGTAAGTTTTACTGCGATTGATTGTGAGTCGTTAATTATGTTTGATTTGATGATATAGATTTTTATGCATTCAGGGTAAGAGTTGTTGTGGAATGCGCTTAAAGAAAATTATTTTTATTGCTTGATTTGAAAAAAAAATCAAAGGCTGTCAGCAAAATTGTTTGAATTATTTATTATATTAAATTGTTAGATGATGAATAGAAGATTAAGACATCAACTATTTATAACACATTCTTCCTGGAAGTTAATTAGTTTACTGTTGCTAATTTAATGAAACTTTAATCAACTATATTATATTTAATTAGAGAGTTTATAGTTTATAGCGGCAAAGTAATTAATTAATTTATAGTAAAATGACTGGTTGCTCATAATAGCATGGTAATTTGCCCTGCGTAAATTGCGTCTATTATATTATAATAATAATTATGTTTTATAGCTATTAGCAATATCATACATCGCCGATATATTACCCAATATACCGATTTTTATACAAGATTCATAACATTCCAACTACCCGAATCTTATCTTAATCTCCCTAGATACTGCCCTATACATCATCTACATCCAACTCAGATCCCCCCCCCCCCCCCCAAAATAAACCCAACCATCCCTCAATCTCCAAAAATCAAAAACCCATCACACCTCCAAACCATCCATACCCTTCACACCTCCTCACTAAAACACCTCTCCCAACAATAACCCAAAAATCCATCACACTCTCAGCCACACCTTCCCCCCAACTTCAAAAAAGCTCGCCCCTCGCATTCCGCTCGCGCGAACCGCGCGCGACTCTCCCAAGTGTATACATTCCTCGCTCGCTCGCGCGAAATCTCTTTGACTCTTCGGAATCGTCGGAATGCGGCTCCCTCCTCTCTTTTATCACTGCCGCGCGCGCGCGCGCGCTATCGATCTGGCCGTCGGGGGGGGGGTTGGTGGGGGGGGGGGGGGGGGGGGGGGGGGGGGGGGGGGGGGGTGAGTGTGTGTATGCTGGGTTTTCATGATTCGGATTTTCCGAGAGGTATGTTTGCGCGCCTGTTGATTGGTGTTTGCGTTTTTAAAATATCGGGATTCGACGGGGGCTTTTCGGTATTTGCGCTTCCGTAAGGTTGATAGAGCGAACGGGAGGAATTTTTACGTTGAAGGTTTATTAAAAGTAAAATTAAGGGAAGGGGGGTAGTTTATCAAAATGATAAACGCTCAGGCGGTTGTAATTTCAGAAAAGCAGATTGCCTTATATTAGAATCAAAGAAATGAAATAATCGATAAATGTAATAATTCGTTCCACATGTGACACTGTTCACATACATCACGAAGTCCAAATCCACCATTCCCCCAGCCACACAGCATTACAATCCCTCCACCCCCACCAAAAACAAAAGCCACTCATCAACCCCTTAAAAGAACAAGCTCAAACGAAATTTACACACGCTCTCTTCAAATGCGCAATCAAACTAATCCGCAACTCGATCTGAAACCCCCCCCCCCTTAAAGACACTCAAGCGCCCCCTGCTTCAAAGTCAGCACGTATACACTCACGCGCGCGCACGCGACGAGCTTTCGGGAAACGTTTCCGCGCCGCGCGAGGCCTGAAATTCGAGGAGAGAAAGCTCGTTGTCGTCTCGGCTGCCAAGCGAAAGCTGTTTACCCTGGCGCGCTCATTACGCGGCTGTCGTAATTCGCTTTTGTGCGCGCCCAAGCCGCGAGTTTGCCAGGCACTCTGCGGGGCCCTTTACTCTCTTCGTTATCGAGTTGCGCCTTCGCGATGGGTTTGAGAGGGATGAAGGCGGGTTTGTAAGGCGGGGGAGCAATTAAGGGGGCTTCTTTCTTGGTTGGCGCGTTGGCTTTTGAGGTTATGTTTGAATGTGGGGGGGGGGGTGGTTTGAGGAGGTGGTGGTTGAAGGGTTGAGGCTTGTTTTTCTGCGGGTTTTTTTGTTGGTGGAGATCGATGGTCGGTTGATGGTTCTTCAGCTATTGTCAATTATATTTCTGATTTATTGTTATGTTCTTGTTATTTTTGATTTTTAATACGTTATTTTTATAAAAATTCGTTGAAGAGTTATCAAAGTTGATTATAAGAATTTTGTTTATTTTCTTATATACAGATTTATTAATCTCTTTCTTATAATAAGTGCAATAAGAAAGCTAAAGCCGTTATCGTTAGTTCAATCAGTGTATTTTATCCTTCTTGGTTTCTTGTATTTATTTTGATTGTTTACTTAATCTTGATGATCTTAGCAGGGATTTATTAATGTGTACATTCACACATAAGTGATGAAACTTTTGTGAACTTAGGTGTAAGCCGTGTACTGGCCGGACGCCAAGTTTGGCAATCTTTTCATTTGCGTCTTACGAGGAAAGATTCTTTTAGCTTGAAAAGCTTAGATGTATCAAAAAATCTTTTAGTCTTTTTATTATATAAAAATTTTTTTAATTCTTGGAAAAGGAACGTGGTATATATACACATTTACTAAAAAATGTAAAAATAAATTTGAGATTTCAACTCGATTGTTAACTTGAATAAAATATTTAGATTCCTTAAGTTATATATAAATTCTACATTTTATTATTACGGATATATTTTATCAAATTTAAAATCAACATAAAATGCAATAAATAAAACAAATCTTAATTCAATATCAAAATCTACCATTCATTTTCATTACAAAAGGCATCTTGATAATCACAAGAAATTCGATCGATACATCTTGCACCTTTATTTTCAGCAGCCTCAAACTCTCGTGCCAAGCCAGTAAATAAAAGACAATCGAGAAAATTCCCCGGTATAAAATTACTTCATAATAGAAATTCAAATATTGCCCAACTAAGGGCAACGTCATCCTCTGCCAAATCAGCCAGCCCGACCGAATTTGGCAGCTCTCGCCAGCTCGGGCATCGAAAATAAACAAAGTTTCAGCATCCCGGCAGCAGAATCCCAACCTAATCGACCTTCTCGCATCTCTCGCGCGCAATAAAATAAAGGCTAATCCAGTCCCCGGCGACGCTCTGCTCGTTCACCTTCGCGCATCATTGAAGAAGGTGAGAATAAGCAATTCAAGAGCGTCTTTATATATACCTCTCATGCCTGGCCTCTCTCTCCTTTTCTATCTTTCTTCGGATTATCCTCGCAAGCTCGTTCCCTGGATTACCCGGCGCGCCGAGTTTCAATCAGCCAGATTATAAGGGGGTGGAGCCTTTTATCTCGTACTTTTTCTCCCCCCCCCCCCTCTAGTTCGCCAAGGCTTGCGTTTTTCATGTGATTCTCTTCTTGCACGCGCGAGCTCGCTGGCCAATCTTGCTTTTTTTTTCTTTCTTCTGCCTCGCTCCTGTTTCGTCGCTGCGGGCTCGAGGAAGAAGAATCGCCGGTGAGGAGAAAAAACTTGGGTGGTAATAGAAGCGAGCTGGACTTGACTGCTGGGGCTTGTAAGTTTGAGGTGGTGGCCGATGACAAACTTCTTTCAGCGATTTTAATTAAATGCGAGCCCCCGGGATGGTTGGATAAAGCGAGGATTTATTGCGATTCTGAGGGATGTGTACTTTTGTCGGGGTATTGTTATTTTTTTTTTAAGGTTTTGCAATTTTGAAGTTTGATGGTAGTTAGTCGGTGAGTTTGCGGGATATTTTTTATTACTTTTCCGGCTAGGAGTACAGCCTTTATTGGAACGCTATTCAATTCTTAATTATCATTTTAAAGTTTATACTCGAGGATATGATAATTCATAGATTAGGGAATGTTTTTGAATTTTTAAATAGAGTACTCAGTTATCGATCCCGACTGCATTTTATTATATTCGTATCACCATCAAATAAAAAAGTCTGGGGAACGTCTTGCAAAAGTCTTAATGAAGTCCGTCTCAGAAAGTCTTATAATAGTCTGGAATAAATACATTTGCAGCCATTATCCTAGACTTTTAAATTTTACTAAAAACTTTATAAGTCTGGTTTAGCTAAATTTTTTTTTCTTCTGAATAAAAGGAAATTTGGCGAAAATTTCATAAAAAATTATATATTTTATTCTTTTTCAACAGCATTTACTTTAATCCACTATTTTAATTTCAAATATTAGAAGAAAAAATTTAAATATTAATACAGCTAATAGTACTTTATGTTTTTTTACGTGAATGTATAAACGATAAATTTTCTTAAAGTTTTTAAAATTTTTGCAAAATATTCTCCAGACTTTTTTTACTCGAACCCTTTTAGAAAACTAATCACATTCTGGGTGGAATTTCTGGTCAACTGATGTTAAAAATACTTTTATTTAGAAATTATGTTCAAAGTATTTTCAAAATTTTTATACAAGTCATTTTAACAAACGTTGGCCAAAAATTTTACCCGTAATATGATCTATTTTCCACCAGTGTCCATTAACGGATATATTAATAATTGGTAAAAAGTTAACTTCATCTTTTATAAATATCAAACATTCAAAAATACATTAAAAAATCTAAAACCGCATTCATCACGCACAACTAAACCCCCTAACAACCCCCCAACAAACATTCCCCCCAAACTAATCGGTCACAGCACCGCCAACGTTCGCATTTTCATTAACCTAATCCATGATTCATCGTCCTCGCATCAGCTCGTCCACTGGCGGCGCGCGGCAAAATGCAGACTGCCTCATGATCTCGTTTGACAGATTTAACCTCATCCCTCGTGTACACAGCACGGCTAAGTCGCCCCGGCAACAATCCCCGAGATTAAGGCCCGCTCGGCCAGGTAGCTCAGCGCCGAGCTCCACTCTCGCCGGTCACTTATTTAGCCTGACGCGCGCGCGCCGCGCAAGATAAAGGAAAGTCTTAATTGAATTCGGCTGACAGGCGCGAAGGTGACGGTTAAAATTGTCGCGCGTTGTAAATTCGTGTAACGTTTAATTTCAAGCGAAAGGCCGCTGTAACGCCAGAGTTTACAATTTTCATTTTAAGTAGTTTGGGGAGCGGCGAGGGAGCTGGCTTGTTTTATTCAGAGCGCTGTGAGCGGGCTTATTTTTTTACGCGCCTGGCTTGAGAAGTTATAAAATGCTAATCGCTTGTAAATTGTGTTGTAAAAAGTTTTTCTTTTTATATTTGGCGGTCTAAGATTTTCTGGGTATGAATGTGTGCTTTATGCTGATATACATTTTTTTACGTTAAATAATTCTTAAATTAAAATTAATGTTTATGTTTAATAACTATAAGTTATCTAATATATAACGACACTCCATGTCTATACAAGCTACCTCAATATCTGGCGCGATAGCACACGGTGGTTATGCCAATATTTGGATTATTCCACATATTAAGTTGGAAACTGCCCTGACAATTTAGGTTAGTGTATGTTTTACTTCTTACTTAATAAATTCTACACAGCTTGACCGGGCTAAAGCAAAGTGCCTCTGAACCGAAGGTACACAAAGTAAAGAACATCGTGTTCTGAAACAAACCAAACTGTACTTCGAATTCGGGTAACTTTTGATTTAATGTCCAGTTACGAGCGATTTTAGTTTCTCCTGAATTTCGAAATAATTACTAATACTGCCATACGAAATATAAACACGAGCGTCGCAGCTCGTAAGCGTAAGTCGAATTACGCGTAGTTCTGCTGACGATATCAGAACGATGCGAAAGAATAGCGAAAACGGAAGAGCTTAATTTTCAGCCAAGTAAAGATGTACCTTTTATTCGAGTCGATTAAAATTTATAGAAAATTTATCGAATTTATCGTAAATACGTTTGATAATCATAATTCTCTAACGATTAATATGAGATGCTTCAAGATTGACAAAATCTTGTCAATTTGGTTAGCTTTGTTATCTCCTCCTATTATAGGGGATGATGCTTGCTGATCTATATGCAGTATAATACTGGAAACCCTAATGAAGAAGATGATGCGTGATGGTCATTAATGATGAGCTAGAGGGTGGAAATTTTCGAAGCACCGCGCAGCGCTGTTATATGCATCTGGAATTAATTACATGCAATTCGCTTTGAGCGAAGATCCGGCTGAGCAGAACTGATTGTTTGGACAAGAAGAAGGTTCTATTCACTAACAGTGTTCAGAGGAAGCTATTAGTTTTTACATTTTTACAATTTTTTTAACTCTGACCGAATGTACTCACACGTTTTTAGATGAAATATTTAGTTGAAAATCTTTGTGATATGAATATTGAAAGTCTTGAAAGTATTACGCCAAGCGGCATCGGCAGATCAATAATTAAGATGAGATTACTGGAACATATTGTAGCCATTATCGTAATTGAAATCTCATTTAATAATCAAAACTTTTTCAGAGGAATACGCCGCCACTACGCAAACTTAATACTTCTGATTATCCGCGAG
>JAPYZA010006253.1:0-12515 GCA_030522685.1 Eupelmus azureus | reverse complement strand
CTCGCGCACACGACTGCCGAGAAGAAAAACCGACCGTACAGCAAACAGCGCGTTGTAATTCTCTTTCCTTTTTCGCCCCCTCTTTCTTTCTCTTATATAACGCTCGGCTTTCTTTCCCCAAAGTTTGATCCTGCTTTTTGTTTTACTTTCAAGTTCTGGCTGACGAACTGGTAATTTATAGAAACTGTGGAATAGTAAGCTGCGTTTCTTTCTCACGCGGAAAGTATTCGGACTACGTTGTATTAATTTTCGATCGCACGAAGAACCCCGGGAAATTAGGTAGTATTAGTTGAGATTAAAAACTATACGTAATCCTAAAACTGAAGTACAAGCACAAGCTTCCAAGAAAGCACTTCTATAACAATTCACTCTCCCTACAAGCGCCAACGAGCAGAAAAACCGCACAGTCTTCCTCTCTCCTTTACATTCCTTCACTCCTCGTCTCTCCTGCATCTCGTTTCCCCGCTCGAACAGTGCCTAGACGGTGTATACCCATAGGGTCATTAGTAGCGGCGGCTCGGGAAACAATGCCGAGCTCCTTTGAAGAAGACGGCCGTGTGTGCGTGAAAAACGTGGAAATTGAGCTGTAAAAACCGGATAAAGCGGAAGTTCTCGCACGCGCCTAATGTTTGCAATTTCCCCGGCGCGGCTCGGTTTTACGGCTGGCGCGCTCGCTCTGTTTGCCTGCGGTTTTCTTTCGGCCTTTTTTTTGTTAGAGTGAGCTGAAAGCTACGTCGTTGCTAGGATCTTTCTTTTTTTCTTAAATGGGGAGTGAATAAACAATGAAGCTTTTGTTTTAGTTGGCAGAAGCGTGGCGTTTTAGCTAAAGGAACAGTAAAATTTCCAAAGCAGCTATTTTTACACTATACCTTCTTAAACATTCAAAGTACCCAGAAAAAAAAATACCGATACGCACATTACTGCAAACACTCAAGATAACATCCCGTTAACGGCCCCGATCCAAAGCTCCTCTCAAGTGCGCGCACCCTCATTAATAAGCCGTTTCGCGGCGAGCGCGCGTGCGCATCCTCAGCTCTTATCTCTCCTGCAACAGCAATTAATCTCCCCATCATTCACACGCTCTCGGCCAGATAAATGGCCGAGTGTGAAAAAAAGCCTTAGGCCACGACACCTCGGGGGCGTTTCGCGCAGTGCATCGAGAGAGACGCGGCAGGTCCTCGATGCATTTTTTACGCCGATAACCGACGCTTTAGGCGCGGGGCCAAGATTCATGAGCGCAAGTGGGAGGGTAACTTTGTCCAGAAAGAAGGTAGGAGAGAGGTTTTTACTTGGGCTTCTTTAAGGGGTTTTACTTGGCTAGAGGAAAGTGCCGCGTGTCTAATTGGATGAGATTTATAAGGTCGTAAAGCGGCCGTGGCTACTAGTTTTGGTGTTTTTTTGGCAAAATGTTAAATTGTGTTTCTCACGAGCTTTACGTGATTTTCATTACTTGTTAGCTTGGAGGCATATGCTTAGATTTTTTCTGTGTAGTTTTTTAAAAGTTGAAAGTTCTTGAAAAGTTTAAAATATTTAAATTCTGCATATGGTTTTTGACAATTATCTTATTATCTTAAAATAAGCAGTGAATTACCTTTCCATAGTATACATTTTACAAATTAAACATCGTAAAAGTATATATATAACAAAAATTATCCGAAAGCAAAATTTTGTTCACTTCAATTATGAAATTAATACAGATGCTGAGAGTATAACATAATTGAAATAATCTAAATAATTTTAAATGATTTGAAAATATAGTATTAGTATACGCTATTAAATTGCACATAAAATGTTTTGTGCATGTCTTGAATTAAATTTCAATAATTATCCTTTGTAGATAAACGTTAATTATTATTGTCGCGCAGATGTACATAAAATTCTTAGATTTGTATTAAATTTAATGCAACGTGCATGAGTTTGCTTTAACGTATGTAACGAAAATTTTGCGTTCAGCATATACATTACATTTAATTTGAAAAGATTTAACAGTGTAGCTAATACCAAATTTTTATTGAAAAAACATATATGACATATTTCGGACACTACTTCTTTCTATATCAATAGCATCAAAACCCTACATCCTAAAGCAATACCGTCCTTACATTCATGCAGCTATCGTTTTTTAGCCGATAAGAAAACTACAGAAGCCAAAGAGGCGTTTGTTGCTCTATCCTCTCGAGCCACACCCCCGCGTGCCCATCTATCTAACCCAGGAAAACCTTCCTTTATCACGAGCAGCCACACCAGCCCTTTGCGCGCGGGTCCAGCCACCAAGGAAGATAATTTCGAAAATTTACAGTCCCTCTCAAATTTCACCCTGCGCGCATTTTTTCCGCCGAGCCGTAACGCAAGCCAGCGATCCCACACCCACACACACACACGGACACCCCGTAGCGTCCAGGCGCCACCCCTGCGCACCGCATCAAGAAAAAAAAGCTTTCCTGCCTTTATTCGGTGAGCGCATACAAAAGCCAGATAGAATCGAGCGGCGCATCCGTGAAAGCAGGGCCGGCCTGTGCTCTTTTATTGGGCCGAGGTGACGAAACGTTTACGGCGGCGCTGGATCCCATCGAGCTGAAAGGTGCTTTGGTGTTCTTTAGAGCGGCGCGGATCAATGACGGCCTTTCTTTTTGTCGTCGGCGACTTGTCGTGGAGCGCGTGCGGGATATAAGTGTGTTTATTTTTTTTCACTCGGGCCGAATGAATGGGCTGCACTCTGGAGTGCTCGAGTGCTCTTTCATGGGGAGTTGACGAGCAAGTGGCGAATAAATGGGTATGGATTGAGTTTGGGCGATTGTGAAGGACGTTTATTACTTTTTTATGAAATATATGTTTGATTGACGTTTGTTTTGTGAATTTTAGTGGGCTGAATGATAATTTTTGAAATACTTGATATCATAATTTTTTTATGCCTCTCATTTCTTGCTTTTCAATGACGTAGCCTTCACGAAAAAAGTAAGAAAAACCGAAAATTTTCGTTAAATCAACAAAATTGATAAAAATTTACGTCAATGATACTATCTTATCATCCACAGCGATATCCATTGAACAGCGCGATTTTCAAAGAAAAACTTTCACCGCGTCCGAAAAAATCCCTAAATCACCGGCTTATTATCGTCATCGGCTTCGCGCTCCAGTTGGCGCGACATCTCAGCCGAGCCGTAACTTCATCAATGCGTCGAAATAGCTTTTTAAATGAAGTCGGCGTAGTGTATCCCCTCCTTGAAGTCCGAAGTTTTTCCTTCGATGCTCGCGCGGCGAGTTGGCCCCGAGCGCAAAGGCACCGCATTCAGCTATAAATCAGTCCTCCCTCCGGTTTCTTTTTCGGACTCGCTCCGACGCTGATGTTGCCGGGAAGAGGCTAAAGTCCTAGCGGACTGATGTATACGGCTATTCTCTAATAGAAGATATTTTTTATTTAATGGTTCAACGGGATTAAAATTTTTTATGTATTGTGACTATGAGATTGTTTGAAGAGCATTGTTTTTTTATTCATTATACATTTCATCTCCAATAAAAGCATTACAACTTCTCAATTATAAAATGGATAAAAATCATCAAATCCTTATCAGTATTCATCATTCATCAATCCTTATCAGAATCCCGAGCCGTGATCTCCAAATTCCCATATCCCTCAATTCTCTCCCGATTCCTCCACTCAGCCCCAAACCGATACAACCACCAGACACTTCGAATCACGCCTCGCATCCACCCCTAAACAGCTCCCTAGTCCAATCCCCCTCATGTGAACTCTGGTCCCGTATACACACATAGGCCAGCACGCGCGCACTCAATTAGGCGTTTCACGCTAAAAGCAGCTCGCCGCCTCACGATCGGCTCTTTCATCGGCGTACCGCGATCCGCTCGCTTTAGCCCCGCTGATGTATTTATGGCGATTCGCTCGACTCGACTTTCCGATTTACCGGGCTGTTTTTCTGAAAGCTGGCTGGGAGGGGCGGCTGAGCGGGAGCACGTGCTAATTAGACATTTTACGAGTCGGTAGCCACTGCGGGGCCTTTTAGTTGTCGGCTGGTTTGGGGGGATCGGTTGGTGGAAGGGTGGTTTTATTGGTCGTTAGATTGTTTATTGCAATGTTGGGGAGTAAATAAAGAGTTCGTTGCGGATTATTAAAAATGGGAGTTTTTTGTGAAGTGAAGCTAACAATAAGTGCCTATGGTTTTAGTTTTATGATTACCGATTTTTTTAGTGTCACGAAACTAATCTGGATAAAAATATTCAGTTGCGCCTAATTTCAGCCTAATTAGCTTGGTCTATTATTAATATAATTCTGATAATTGGTTACTCTCTAAATTTTAAATAGTGGGAATTCTCACTTTGTCGTGAATTTTCACTATTTTTTAGTTCAGAATGCTCCACTGAAGAGTGAAAAGTGAGAATTCCCACTATTTAAAATTTACAGAGTAGGCTTATAAACCTAATAAAAATTTTAATAATTAGATATAACTAATCAGATTCCGGCTGTGAGCTCTTGCTATTATAATGCCGTGCTGCAGTTCTTCTGCGAAAGTCGATGGACATAATCGCGTTTAAACTTGAGGGATAAAACTTGATTATTAGTTTAAAAGGCCAAAACTTTTACCGAAACCAGAGATTAGAAAACTCCGGCAAAGCCCTGTGTTTCACAACAACATTTCCAGGCTTGTCCAAATGAATCCCAAGTTTGAAAACAGGCTTTGCATTAGTCTAGAAACACAATTTTCCCCTATCTCAGCCGGACCGTCAGATAAATCGGCCATCGAAAAACACAAAATACCCGCAAGACCCCAGAAAGGCCACGTGGCGCCGATCTATGTGTCGCGTGGCCCTGTATTATTGCAAAAGGAACGAACCCAATTTTCGCGTTGACAATGAAAACAAGAACACTCGGCAAATCCTGCTTAGCCAAAACATGACTCCTCGGTACTATACCAGCAAGGCTCTAATCTCGGCCCTGGTATTCCTTCGTTATAAACTGGGCCTTACTCGATTTTTCCCCATTGTTGTGTACTCGGTCGGCGGGATAATCACGGCCACGCGCGAAGAGCGGCGAAATCCTTCAGAAGTGGCCTCTTGACTTGCGGGCTTAAGTCTGCGCTATTGTTTTTGCGGCTTTTCCTCTCGAGCGTTGGCCTAGTGGACGTTGGGGTATACCGATAGTCAGAAAGTCAAAATGAAGATCTCAAGAGGGATGATAGAGAAGGGAAGAGTGCGTTGACAGGCAAATAATGTTGGATAGAAGAGTCGGTTCTTTAGAAGTAGGAAAGTAATGCTTGGATTTTTAAACTTTTTTAATAGTATTAAATTCAGTGTTAGTTTTAATTGGTGTATTACGTGGTAGATTTCAGGCAAATATCTGTTAATTAAATAGATAACTGCTTATTCAAATATTTCAGTAACTTACTTGTTAATAAAAATTTTTACTGTATTTAAATTAATTTCTAACTGGCACGAGTCGTCGATGTGCTTGAGGCCGCAGTTAGACATTTTCATTAGATCACTAGTTTTCCTCTTCATTAATTTCTCTCTTACAGAAACGAAAACTAAATATTAAAATTTAGAAAAAAAAGAAACTTTTACGTAATCAATTAACAAATCAACCATTATTAAATCCAAAATCACTCAAAACATACTAAAACCAGCCAAAGCTGAAAATCCTCACTCCGACTCCTTTTTAACGAGATTGCCACAAAGTCAGCTCCGGAAAAGTCTGCCAGGATCGAGGGGCAGAGAGGAAAGAGGATATATAAGAGGCGAAAGCGACAAGAGACACCCTGAAAAGTAAACAAATACTCGAGAGCGGCTAAAGCCGAACCGTAAGATCGCTAAGAGAAATCGGAGCGTGATGTGTAATGTGTACTTGGCGACCTCAGGTTTCCCCGGCGGGCGCGATTCCGCAAACATGACCATGTGTTTGTGGCAAACGCGCACGCGCGCAGCGACTTTAACACTTTGGCGGTGTGCCTTGCCGAGGTTGGTTTTTAAGGGGATGTTTGGTTGTTTGTTGGAAGGGATTTTTTGGGAGTTTTTGTTGGGAGGCTTTTTAAAGGTTGCGATGGGTTTTTATTTGTTTTTTCTAAGTTAAATGGTGTTGAAAAAATGTAAATGTATAAGTACAAGATATTAATAATGATTTATTTTGGATGCAAATATTTTGTATAAAAATTAAGGTTTAATTAATTATTCATAAATGTAAAGCACATTGGGTGACCAAACATTATAATAATTGAGTAATTATATAATGATGTCAGATGTTAAATTTGAGCAATAATCAGATATAAAATAAGATGTTAAAAAAATATTTAATGTAATCTTTTTACTATTTTAAATTTTAGAAAAAAATTAATTTAGGTATCTTAAAAAACTTATTATTTTAATATCATAAATGATTATTAACAAACTTCTTTTTATGCGCATATGTTAAAAAGCTTCCCTTTATAAATAGGGCTTATAGGAAAGTTATGTACACTATTGAATTTAATGCATACAAATCTTTTGATACGTACACTACCAGTAAATGTAATTATGCAAATATACAAACGTAAAATTTTTTTAAATTTTGCTTTAAATTTAATATAAGTGCATATTTAATTTAATCCGTGGCTTTCATTGAAGAGCAATTGCACTTTAAAGCAGCATATACAGTTCGCCACCAAACTCAACACACTGAACTTCTCCAATAATCGATCACCAGCGAAACCTCCACAACAATCCCCTCTTTAAAACCTCAAAACTTCAAAAAAATCTCCCTCTTCCCCCCTCAAAGAAAAACCCAACCACCACACAGACAAAAAACTCCTCCTTATCACCCGCAAACGAGAATACGACCCGCGCGCAAATTATATTAACCACGCCGCGGCTTTCGCTCTGCATTATCTCTCGACCTTTTGTCGCTCGTCGCTCTTAAAATATACGAAGTCGTCTCTTGAGCCGCGGCTTCTTCATATTAAAGAGAAAATAACATCTCGAGCTTCATCGACGGAACGAGGGAGCCGATAAGAGCACTGCCCCCTCGCCACGTCGTGGATCGTGTCATGAGAGCGAAGACTCAATAAAGCCGTTTGCTTTTCCCTTCTTTTTGTTATTTTGTGTGTGAGTGCGCTTCCCTCTCGCTCTCCCGGCGAGTTTTGTACTTGTTTCGCTCCGAGTCTGTCTTTTTCCCGGCGAGCGACTCTGTTTGCTTGTCAGTGATTTATCGGGCTTTTGCCGTGATTTTTTTTTGACGTTTTTTGCGCCGATTTGTTGAAGCTTGAGCGTTTGTAAGTGTGGAAGCGTTTTGAGGTGCTGTTACTGCATTGATTATTTTAGGTTTATGCGTATGGAATTGTGCGAAGAGATACTTTGATATAGAAGGATAGTAGAATTATTTCAAAGATTTCATTTGCTGCTGCTCTTTGAAATTTTTATATTGAAGTTT
Source organism: Eupelmus azureus (assembly GCA_030522685.1). NCBI lineage: Eukaryota > Metazoa > Arthropoda > Insecta > Hymenoptera > Eupelmidae > Eupelmus > Eupelmus azureus. Next base: position 5,101 of record JAPYZA010006253.1, on the reverse strand, counting down.
TGAAAATATTGAATAAGTGTTAAACAGGAAAGTGAATCAAAATGTGACATATATTGTTTTTAAGACTTTTCATTCACAATAAGCTTTTTATTCTAGTTATTTACTGTATTTTTGAAGAACAATATAACAATAATTTATATGTATTTACTTATTTGAATTGAACTGTCGCACAAAAGAAAATTCCATTGTACTTGTAAAATGAAAATCAAAGTATTTCAAAACTCTATCATAAAAAAAAAAATTACAAAATTAATTAACCCAACAAAGTTATCGCAATCAAAACTCTCTTACAAATTCTACACATCTCGTTCGCTCCCCACATATCGAAACATCCTCCCAAACCTGCCCCGCTCCCTATACAAACGCGCGCAACAAAGCCAACAAAGTCTCCCGCTCTCAAGAACTCCGCCCGAAAAACCCTTTCCCGTGCAAACATAAAACAAGCCTCGAGGAATCATCCCACCAAAAACACCGCGCCGAGAAAACTTCCTCAGGAAATGCTGCACCTGAAACTAGCCTACACCTATATATGTAAAGCTCTATATACCTACGGCCCTCTGCGAGCGCGCATATATAATATAAAGAAAGCGCGGCGATGTTTGCGCTCGTGACAACAGAAAAAGCTGCTGGCTGCTGCTGCTGCTGCTGCAGTGTGACGTCACATCCTGCGCGACCGGACATCCGCCAGCGCGGACTCCTGGCTTCGCGCGATAAGGCGAATCTATGTGCTTCTTTTTTTAAAGTTGAAAAATAAAAATTGAACGATGTGTTGTTTTTTGCGGACGAAGTGTTTGTTTCGAAGAAGTAAAATCGGTTGGTCACGTTTTTGGGTGTGATGAGGTATAGGTGAAAAGTGTGTGAATTGAAAGAAAGATTCTTAAATGAATTACTAGTATTGAAGAAATTTTAAAAATGTATTATCGTAAGTAACTGTAAGTGTAAGAGTTAGTAGTTTTTTAAATTCATTTTACTTTTGTAACCGTTTGATTTGTTTATTTTTCTTTCTCTACCGATTCATAAGAGGGTATTAATGTTAATTATAATATTTTAAACTTTTTGCATCACCCTCGAAATATTATTTATAGGAGTGAACCGAGTGGACTTGAATTATAATTATACATCCATCATCGTTTATCATTTCTTAATTAGACGCATTGGAGGCACTGATAAGAGCCGAATTGCGTTTTTAATTAATGCTCAAACTCATGATTGATACCATGTATTTGGAGAGTCCAGATAAGTGACATCGAGCTTAAGAAACATGGGCAGGGCGGAATAATTTGAATTTATACATTTCTTATTGCTTACTTTTTAACTAAGTATTTTTCCGCTGTTTATGAGTTATTTTTATAATGCTTTGTTTTTTTTTAAATACAATTTAATCTTACATTAATTTAGTAAGATAAATTAAAAAAATATATTTAAAATTTATGATTAACTTTTAAAACTTTTTAATTAACTTTTTAAATTTACTATATTTTGAGAAGATTTACTAAATTGCATACCGATTATACAATTGAATATAACACAATTTTAAATCGGATAATAATATGAACCATAAAAAATAGAAATTTTAGTTTAACACGTGAAATCTATCTAAAAAACGAAAGTACTGCACAAGTTTACAGTAAAAAAAAAAAAAAAAAAAACAATAATAATGTAATACAGTAATATCAGTGAAACTTTGCATCATAATACAAATAAAATAACATCCATCTTCATCAAACAATCAAGTCAAATCCATCCTCGGATAAAACGGAAAACAAATAAAGCTCGAAAAACAATATCTTTTGTAACCCAACAAACCGACTAACAGGACAGACTTGTTTCATTCATGAACGTCCACGTGTATCGTTATCACCGGCGTGAGAAAAGGCGTCGCGGGAAATCGCTACCGTGTCGTGAAATTTATCTCTAATGGCGTCGTTAAAAAACGGGGCACCGTCCCAGGCAACAACTGATTAAGTTGCAGATGAGCACTACAAGTGATTTGCAGGCCATCAAAGTGCGTGCCTGCAAAACTGATTTTCGAAAATACTATATTTGTACAGTTAGAGTATTTAAATGCTAAAAATAACCATAATTTATTTCGAAGTAAATTTAAAAATTAATAAGTAATTTTAATATTATCGGTAACCTATATAAATAATGTATGAAGGATAAAAAAAGACGAAAAAAAGGTGTTGCAGGAAAGACCTTTTCGCTTTTTCTTCTCATTAGGAATTCCATGCGTTTTCCTTCTGCTAATGTCTTATCGGTAGTATTTGCCCGTTATGCCGAAATCAGGAACGTGCTTTCCGTTCTTATCGATTGCGCAAGTACCGTTTTTTCTGAGGTCGAATACGTACACAACCACACTGCGACCCATGAGAACGCGTTTATTTTGAGATTTCACGCAAGATTATTTGGCGCCTCGAAATAAGCATCAAATCCGCATAATCACCATGCGTTCTTACACCATTTCACAAACTTGAAAAAAAAAATAATCACAAATTACCCATAATCGTCCTAATTTCGAACCTAACGAGCGAAAAATGTGTTTACTCGCACCGCATGCAAACACACATTAAAGAAACACCATCGATCAGTTTCCGGCACGTGAGCTTCGCGGAATAACGTCGCCGTCTCGGAAAATTCCCAAAGAGAGGCTCGAGACTTGTTCGGAAAAGCAGAAGGAGAGCGTCTATGGGATTTACGAAACTTGCACTCGAGGAGGGAACGAGCCGCTTGCCTGTACGCGCGGAGGTGGAGCGCTGCGGGGGATTAAGACGGGGATAATGAGGTTTTGGGTAGGGTATTATGGATTGAGGGTGATGCAAGGAATTGCGCAATGGACTTGGAAATTTCGTTGATTTATTGCTGGTTTTACGTTTATTGTTTAAAGGTTGGCGTAATAGTGGATTCGGAATTAATGATTTAGTAATAATATTTATTTTGACATATCGTGAATAATTTTATAGAAAATATTCTGTCATTTCATTGTATTGAACAATGATTCATATAAGTGCACTCTGAAATGCAATGTTTATTCTTCTACATTCTTATTGTATAAGAATTAATGTGCTTAGAAAAAGATCATATCGTTTTTCTGTCAAATGACTCAATCGTTGATTTGTAAATAAAAATTTAATAAAAGTTTAAATAAAAAGATTGTGGCTTTTGTTTTTAACGTCATAGATTTCTAATAAGGATCAGTAAAAATTTACGTAGAAAAATAATTACACCGAAAAAAGAGTTTTTGAAAAAATTACAATATATATATACCTGCCATAGATTGCAAGAATCCAAAAAGTTATTACTACACTTTATAGGAAATTTTATAAGGTAGGATGGTAAATTTTATAATTTACCATGCTATCTCATAAATTACGATATGAATGTTAAAAATTATAAAATAACAAAGTCGAATTTTAAATTTTTCTGTACTTTTAGTAAAATTTCCTATAAAGTATAGCATATGGTATCCTACATAATATTTTGTTTTGAATGTTTATGCTCTGCCGGGTTTGCTGACCAGCATTGTAATTTTAAAGATTCTCCGCTCAATCATGCGATTAAAATTGTTTAAAATTAAGTACTTAATTAATTTGAATGAATCTTATTATAGAACATTGGTATAAAAATTACATTCTATATCCACGTTTAAAATACTTTTAAAATTTCATCATATACCATACAAATATCCTTGAATTTTTGCAAAAGTCTTTTCCTCACGTATAATCCCAAAACAATCCCTCTACACATACAGCAGACCTCCAACATCTAACTACACTAGCGCGAAGAGTTTCCCGACGGCCGGTATCCCCTCGCACGGTCCAAAAAGAATAGCCTCAGAGTCTCGCTCTCAGACGCAAACATTTGACCCATTATTATTTTACGGCCCTCCGGCTTTCTGCGCCGCCCTGGATTACCAATTTATAGTCCCTCAAGCTCGAGCACGCAGCAGCCGTTTTTCTTCTCGACGCTCTTAACGACGCTTCTGTGCCGCACTAAGCGAAGCTTGCGCAATTGCCGATTTGCAGACGGGATGGGACTTGGCTAGCCATTAGGAGGATTATATCGGGGAAACGATCTTATTAGCAGATTGGTATTGAAGTGCGTTGCGTAAGTTTCGTAGTTTCGGGAAAGGAAAATTGGTTTTGTATTTGGGAAATTTGGGTTCATTGCATTTACTGCTTATTTTAGTTTTCTTATAAGGCTATTCGATGAACAATTTAGTAAGTGAACTACAAAAGTTTCGTCGTCGTTGTATAAGGAAAACAGCTACGTAATTGATCAATCCGCATGACGCCAGCTCTATAAAAATTAATCTAAATTTTTTCTTCAATATTTCTAAAAAAAAAGAGTCGATACCAATATTATCACCCGGTGAAAAAATTAACGCTGCCGAATCACGTATTAAATCAAAATATTGTTGCGATTCGTAAGAGCGTGCATCAGGCCGATGAGTCTCGAGCTTCTCCTTTTATTTTCAACAGCGCGCGCCTTATCTCTGGATGCGCTCCCTGCTCGGGCGATGAGCAGCCTCGATGATGAATCGAAGAGGAGCGCGAGCGGAATAAAGAGAAAAAAAGTCGAGCGAGAGGAGAAAGAAAAAAAAAATAAATAAAATTTGTCGTGCCGAGCTGGCGACGTAGTTCGAGGCTCGCGGCACAGATGGCAACAGCTCGCGAAGAGCCAGCGAGACATGAGATCGGCTGGTTACCGATTATGTTTTTAGGAAGAAAGTTTAGGTTCGGTGATGTCAGATTGGGATTGTAAAGCTAATTTGGATTTTTGATTTTGAAATTGAATAATGTAATGACTTATTTTACAGAAGTAGCACTTATCATGTGCAATTCGAAATAAAATAAAAATGTAGCTGAAGTTTGAAACGTTCTTCGAACAAATTTTTATTATTGTGCGAGAACCTGCATTAGGGTTCGAAACTAAGTATTTGATACGTCTTACTTAAGGCTGACCCTTAATAAGATGAAAAAATAGCTTTAACAGAGAGAATAATTTTTTAAGATTGGAAAGAAGTGAATTTATTGATCACCGCGAACTAGAAAAAGTTTAAACTCAAAGACTCTGTGAGGTGTACTATTTTAAGTTTATAGTC
>JAPYZA010006252.1:0-11251 GCA_030522685.1 Eupelmus azureus | reverse complement strand
TGAAGTTAACGCACCGTCCACGACTGGGGGTCTCTTCTCGCCGGTCGTATGGAGATCAATCTCGCAGAGGTTGCCTCAAGGCCAAAAATGTAGCGCAAGCTACGTATGAAAGATCTCCCTTATCGGGCCTCGCTGGTGCTCCTATATGTCCTGAGGATGGCTTTTCTAGCTACGTGTCGGAAGGCGCCGCCTAGCGGACGATGGCCGAACCCTTTTATGCGTGACAATCTACGCGTAGCACATACGCGTTACATCTCCCCCCTTCTCCGGGTGAGCGGAAGTTTGTTGGCAGAAAAGAGAAAATTGGCTACTTACGGATCCGGTTTCCACGGTCCTGCATATAGAATGTCGTCGGTTTTCAAAAGGCGGATCGTTCTCACTTGCCCGTGCCGGTGTACTCGCCATTTTCTTACCCCGACGGGTACTGCCACCTCTCTCCCGTCTGGGAGTTGTACCATCCGCGTGGGCTGTTCTTGTCGGGGTGTCCAGCCTGTGGTGAAGTACCCTTGGTACGGCGGAGGCGACTTCTCCCTGGGCGGTCCGCGACGGCGCCTTGCCCTTTTGAGTGCTGGCGGTTCCGTGGTCTCCACCACTGCTGGCTTGGGCCGGGCTGCTGGTCTGCTCCCTGGGGCTGGTGTTGGTGGTAGTCTCAGTGGAGGGTGCGGTGGCAGGCCCGTTAAACCTCGCGATGGCTCCTTCCGATCCGGCACAAAATCTGCGGTTTTACGGCCGTGCGGCGCGTGGGGTCTGCGACTTTCGCATACGAATGCTCCATGTCGATTAATTGACTTCACGCGCGCGTCGGCCTGTACGTACATCATTGCGCAGGGGGTTAGCGTCGGAATTTTTGGAATGTCTGGAATGTCGTGATAAACCTTCAATTCGCTTATGTGTACGTTCTTATATAATTTACCGTTCGCTGCTTTCAGGTCATATATTACGGGTGAGCGCTTCTTGTTTACTAACATTGGCCCGTCGAATTTCGGCTCGAGTTTTGCGTTTATATCGTTCGCTTTGCTTGATAGTATATGTGACCTCCTGAGTACTTGTTTACCGACGCGAGGCTCTCATTTCCTTCGCCGCAGGTTATAGTGCTTTGCTTGGGATTGGAATGCCTTGGCTTGGTTTATTTTGACTAGTTCGTAGGCCTCTCGCATTTTTTTCAGCCGTGTTTCCACCGTTAGGCCGTCGCCTTTGTTGTCGTTTATTCTACCAGGTGTCTCGAGTTCGCGTCCAAAGTTTAAATACGCTGGTGTGTAGCCGGTTGTTTCCGATACTGAAGTGTTATACGCGTATGCTAGTTCGTTTATGCATTGGTCCCATTTTTTTATGATATGGGTATATTGTGAAATCATTGTTTTAACGACGCGATTTATTCGTTTCACCGGATTACATTGTGGGGTGTAGGGTAGTATCTTGCGATGTTTTACTTTACTATCTCGCAATAGTGTTTCAAATTCTTTGCTTACGAACTGTTTTCCGTTATCCGTTACTATTGTTTCGGGGCATCCGTGGCGGAGGAAGACGAGGTTTCGAGTGGCTTCTGTTATCGCTGTTGCCGTTGCCTTACGAAGGAGACAAAGCTCTATCCACTTTGTAAACTTGTCTTATAAAACGAGAAGGGACGTGTTGCCGTTGGCCGATCGGGAGAGTGGTCCGACTAGATCCGCGCTTACAATTTGCCATGGCTCATGTGCCGGCGAGGCGTACATTTTACGTGGCTTTTGTGGTTGCGAAGCTTTGAATCGTTGGCACGATTCGCAAGATCTTACGTAATTTGCTGCGTCTTGGAACATCCCAGGTCAGTAGTAGCTATGTGCTAATTTGGCAATTGATTTAGCTATCCTGAGGTGCCCGGCCGTGTTATTGTCGTGATTTTCGTGGAGAACTTGTGCTCGAGTATGTTTCGGCACGCACAGTTTCCAATTTTCGTGTTCGCTAGCTTCGTTGAAATCGACGAGGTGGAGTATATGGTGGTATAGTTTGTCGTTTTTTATACAATAATCGAGGAATTTATCCGGTTCTTTTTCTACTCTCGATTTCATGTTACCGTACCATTCGCATTTTAGTGCCGATTCAGCTGTTTCTGTTTCTTGTCTTGATAGTACGTCCGCGATTAGATTATCCAAGCCTTTTCTATATTTTATATCGAATTCATATTGTTGGAGTTCCAGAGCCCACTGCGCTATACGGCCCGACGGATTGTCGATCTTTTATAGCCACTGGAGCGATTGATGATCGGTTAGTACTGTAAAATGGTATCCTTCGATGTATTCGCGGAACTTTCGGATTCCCCATATCACGGCTAAGCATTCGAGCTCGGTAACGCAGTAATTCTTTTCCACTTTATTTAGTGTTCGGCTTACGTATACGATAACTCGTTCGTTTCCTTCGATTTCCTGCGTGAATACCGCTCCTATCCCCGTTGTACTCGCGTCCGTTTGCAGTGTAAAAGGTTTTGAGAAGTCCGGACAAGCTAAAATCGGTGTTGACACTAGGTGTTTTTTTAATAGGTCGAATGCTTCCGCTTGTTCGGCTTCCCATCGCCACTTGTTTCCCTTCTTCAGGAGGAGGTTAAGGGGAGCTGTTAGTGATGATACGTTTGGGATGAACCGGCGATACCACGATATCATTCCTAGAAACCGGCGGAGATTTTTAATGTTATGTGGAGGCGGGAGATTTGTTATTGCTCGTACGTTATCCGGATCGGTGTGGATTCCGCTTTTATCGATAACGTGCCTGAGGTATGTTATCTTATCGACGCAGAACTTGCATTTGTCGAGATTCATTTTTAAGTTCGCTTGTCTTAATTTTTCGAATACGCCTTTTAGGTGCTCTATAGATGACTCTTGAATGTTTCGCTTGCGACGATTATGTTGTCTAGATAGGCAAACGCGTACGGTTCGAGGTCTAGGCTTATTACACGGTCGAGTAGTCTCTGGAATGTTGAAGGTGCCGAGTGGAGGCCGCGATTTGGAACTGTAAACGCGGTTATAGGTTTACTTTCCTCCGTTAGTTCGATTTGCCAGTATGCGTTTTTTAAATCTATCATCGAGAGGAATTTCGTTCCTTTTAGTTTATCAATTGTAGCGTTTATTTCAGGTAGGGGGTAGGCTTCCCTTTCGCAGACTTTATTGACCCTGCTGTAATCAATGCAAAAACGCGGCGTGCTGTCTTTCTTTCTTGCGATTACTACCGGTGAGCTCCATGAGCTGTATGATCGTTCGATTATTCCCGATTCTAGCATTTTTGTTGCTTCGTCATCAATGATTTTTTGCATTGCCCGGTTTCGAGGTTGATAGCGCTGTTTTAATGGTTCGGTGCCGGGCTTTAATTTGATGTGGTGTTTAAGTAACGGTGTAACGCCCTTAATGCTATTGAATTTCGCTATTTCGTCTTTCGAGAAATTTTTTTAAACGTTCCTCTTCTTCGAATGTTTTCGCGCCGAGTCTGCTGGTACAGCATATTTCGCACTTATTTTCGCGGTTATTGTTGCCTGGGAGAAATTTTAGGCGCGTGCCGTTGATGTATTCTTTATAATTGAGTTTTGTTAGTAAGTCTCGGCCGATTATCATTTCGTGTGACAGGGTTGGAAGCACAAGAAAAGTATGGTGCATTTCCGTTGGACCGATTTTTAAAGTTTCGCTTATACTTTCGTTTATGTTTGATTCGTTCTTATTTGCCATTACTGATACCAGGTGCTCTTCCTGGTGCTTCCACCCGTTCTTCTTGGCTTGTCTTGCTGTTTCTGAGTTAACGTACGACGCGACGGATCCTGGGTCTGAAAGTGCGCGTGATTCTTTACTCGCGATGCTTACAATTAACTCTACTCGTCCGTCTTTACGTTTCCGGGCCGCGTATTCGTTGGTCTAAGCGCGGCCCCTCGTGCGTTTCCCGTATTTTCGGGTTTCGGGCAGTTACACTTTCGAAAGTCCGTTCCGTCTTTACCGCAATAAGAGCAAAATACGCGTTTTGGTTTATTGCAGTTGGCTCGCGTGTGGCCTGTGCCTTTGCATCGCCAGCAGCATTTGTAACGCTTGTATGTGTTACCGGTGACTACAAGGTTTGACGTCGAGGGACGTGGTTCTTTTGCTGTTTCGTCGTCCCGTATTTGACGTTTTAGATTTTCGTATCTTTCTCCCTGTTGTATTATATCACTTACTGTTTTGACATCCACTCTATAGAAGCATAGTTGATATTCCGGTCGCATGTTTTTATAAATTCGGTTAATCGCGTTGGGTGATGTAGCGTCATTTTTCCGGCGTAAGAGTGTTTGAATGGCCGTTATGTATGCGCGAATTCCTTCCGTTTTGAGCTGTCTCCGATGGAAGATTTGATCGTCGAGCGCGTCTTCCCAATCTCGCGGCAAGAAAGCCTCTTTTAATGCTTTAATTACATCATCCCACTTTTTCCATTCTTGTGGGTTGCTTCGGAGTCATTCAAGCGCATCGTTGCGAAACAATTCCGGTATGCTTTGCAAAAGATCGCGATCGGTGAAGCCGTATGCTTTAGCTAATTCCGTGGTTCATTCGATAAATGAATGTAAATCTTTCCCAGTAAAATGGCAGTTCCATTTACGTATTTGCTCAATCGGTTTCGGTTTCTCGGCCGGTAAATATACGAATTGGGGTGTTACTGTTTGACTCGCGCTCGTTTGCTCGTCTTTTTTGCTCCATTGTAGGATAAGATTATTGTCGGGATTGTCGCGGATAAATTCGCGCATGCGTGTTCGAAGTTCGTTTAAGTTACCCGTCGAGTTGACATCTAGTTCGGTTAGCTTTTCGGCTAATTGTTCTTTACTTAACGTTTGTATCCACGCCATTTTGTACAGAGGAAAATAGCTCGGTAATACTTATGCCGGATGGGCTTACCTACCGAGTTAGAATTTATAGGAAAAAAAAAAAAAATTATTGACAAGAGAGAAAAATTAATCGGAGTGCGATCGACTGATACCTAGATCATCCTAGCAGGATCGCCATGTAACGGTAGACCGAGTGTCGGTAAGGTAGGAATATCTTCCACCACGGTCTACGAGCGGTTCTCCATTTGAAATTACCGCATACGCGTTACAAGTTATTCACTGCAATAGCCGCACTCACACACGACCTGCCAGCATGAAACAAAATTCCAATAATTCAACAGCCGCTGGTCAGAACAATCATGAAATTGAAATTAAAGATTCAAATAAGAACTTGAATAAAATTGACGATGACATAGTTTCTAATAAGAATTGACTACATGCTTGAGGGGCTGGCTGGATGCCTGGAGGACGGGATACTTTCAAGGTGGGGTTTGTCAATCTGACATCGCTGAGAGCTCATATTGATCATTTCCGTCACTATCTTGCAGACCATCCCACTTATCACCTGTTTGGGTGGCAGAGACTAAGCTGAATGATGCAGTGAATGATGACGTCGTTCAAATCTCAGGATTTTTAGACAAGACAGAAACTCGAATAGTAGTGGAGTTGCGTTTTATATTCGGGAGTATTTTAAAGTTGAAATCTTGGCTGCCTCCGATGCTTATATACAAGGCAGGCCGGAAGTTCCAGAATTTATTATGGCTTCAGTACAACGGAGCAGCAATCCACCAATATTTATATCAGTATTATATCGCCCACCTGGAAGTTCACTTAAAGATCCCAATTTCAAAAAAACATTAAAAGAACATTCGATTAATTACAGTCATAAGATCATTATGGGGGATTTGAACGGCGACCTAATTAAAGGCAGACGTGACGCTAACTTCATACGTAAACTAGCTAATGAACTCTCACTGCAAATCGTCCAGCATGGTCCGACTCATAAGCATAGCGCTTATGTTTCTAGCACATGGATTGACGTAATGTTCGTAGATGACAGTGACACGGTGCTTGACTATGACAATCATCCCCCGGCTTGGCATGGTCGCAACCATGTACTTAGCATCACTATTAAAACGAAAATCGGAAACTGACCAGTGATTGTTTTACATATCGTGACTTTAAGAATGTATATAATGATGAGCTGGTCAGTTTCCTCAGAGGATGTGACTGGTCGTGGTTTGGGGATGAGGTGTCTGATATTGACACAGCTTTGGATTCGCTCAGCTCGAATCTCATGGAGGCTGTTAATGCGCTGGTGCCTTTGAAAACATTCATACCGCGCCGGGACAAGCTTCAACGATTCGATGCTGAGCTTGAAAGACTGTATAAAAAACGAGACGCTGTTTACAGACGATTTAAACGAATTGAGTCTGATGAGCTCCTGGAAGAGTTCTCAGAGCTGTGCAGGGAAGCATAGGTAAAAACAGATGAAGCCAGAATAAATTATTATCAAAACAAATTATTTAATGCATTAGGCAGTAATAGAATCTGGGATGAATTACGCAGCCTGAGACTCCTGCCAAGAAAGAGCGATGCATTGAACGGTCTTACGCCAGCGGATCGAAACGCGCACTTTGCTGGAGTGTCACTCTCGCGTGCGGATGAGGGACGTGCTATGGGTGATGTCGTTGCTGGGGCGCCTTTCAGGGGATTCAGTTTCATTGAAGTGAGTCTCAGTGACGTCATCCTCTCTGTAGCGCACTTTTCCTCTCAGACGTGTGGCGAGGATGGCATTTCGCAAAGTGTGATAGCTGGATCTCTTCCTGTTATCGGTAATTTGCTCGTGAGTCTGTTCAATGCATCGCTCTCGAGCGGGACTTCTCCGACCCCTTGGAATTGTTCCCCTGAACAAGTATCCGGCGTCGTCCACTCCATCAGACTTTAGGCCGATTGCTATTGTGCTTTCTCTCAAAGGTGCTGAAAAACATAGTACACAATCAAATATCAGAATATCTGGAGAGTAGAGGAGCTATCGACCCACTATAGACGGGTTTCAGACAATATCACTCGACCGAGTCAGCCTTACTGAAACTGACAGAAGTCATTAGATTGGGGATGAGCAGGAGGATGGTCACTATCCTGTTGCTGTTTGACTTCTCTAAAGCATTCGACACGGTCTCATCCGGGCGTTTATTAGATCGACTTAGACGCCTAGGCTTTTCAAGGGGAGCTCTCTGCTGGATGCAATCATATTTATCATGCAGAGAATAGTTGATTGTTACCAGAACGGCTGGTAACTCACCTTGGATAGGAGCGGACCTTGCAGTGCCACAGGATTCTGGGACCGTTGTTGTTCTGCATGTACATTAACAATGTCATTGAGGCCCTGAGAGGGAGTCAAGTTAGGCATATACTTTACGCAGATGACCTGCAGATCTACACTCAAATGCTGAGGAGTGATCTGGCTGAGGGCGTAAAGCGGTTTGAGCCAGTTGCCGTGACCGTGTCTGGGTGGGCGGCGGATGCGTCGCTCAAACTGAAAACCTCGAAGACAAAAGCGCTTATCTTGGGCGTAAGTGCATTGTTAAAAAGATTTACAAAATGGGTCATTCTGGTATTCGGATGAACGACGGAATCTCTGTTCCCTTCTCTGACACGGTCACGAGTCTTTGTGTTATGCTTGACTGCGGAATAACGTGAGAACCACATGTAAATCATGTGGTATAAAAATGTAATAGGGTTCTGTTTAGTTTGAGGTTCTTCCGCGGGTACACCACCGAGACCCGGTCTGAACGCGACACTTGAATGAACATGGAGACGGCAGGTCATGCAAAATTCCTGTGCTCGTTACATATATGGTGCTAGGAGGGATGATTGCATCATTCCGTACAGGCGAGAGCTGGGCTGACTCAGAACTGACACTAGAAGAGACTATTTCGTTTTGATTCATATGCTCAAAATTGTCAGGATGGTCAACCAAACGCATCACTTATAGTTCCAGTGTGCTATGGAATCCTGAGAATTTTGTACACGTGTATTAAGGCGAAGTATTCCCTGCGAGTATCTGTTTAGAGCCATCCCAGTTCCCTCTAGTACGAGGCGATGCGAGCATCCCTCCTAACACCGTATATGTATCGAAAACAGGAGTTTTGTAGTACTTGAAGTTGTCGTCTCTGTTCCAGCATTGCATCCAGATATACCACGGAGCAGTAGTCTAGGTGAGGAAAGAGCAGCGCTACCGCCAGCCTCTTGCGTAGAGCCTCGGAGGTGAATCGACGGATAAAACGTAATCCATATAATACTATATTAAATTTTTTGGTGACCTGATCCAAATGAGGTCTCTATGTCATCCCAGCATCGAGAACAACATCGAGGCTCGTTACCGTATCCGAAAAAGGGACATGCACATCGTCGCCCATGCGAAGACCCTGAAGACCCAAATTATAAACTTTCTTTACAGAAGCACTTCTACCCGATATTATTGCTTTGGTCTTCCCAGTGTTCAGCCTGAGTGATGCACGCGCAGCCCACTCCGACACGGCCGCAGCAACCGACTCAAGTTCCACTATCCCCTCAGCCAGACCACCGCACGGCATCAGCGTATAGTATGTGGTTGATCCATTTTCTATCAAAAATCTCACCGACATCATTAATTAATATAGATGCAAAACAACAATGGTCCAAGCACCGATCTTTGTCGTACTCCATGGTCGGTGCCAAACCAAAGGGAGTTACCAGATGATCTGGTATTTACTATTTGTTCTCTGCCCGTTAGATAGGTGCGTACACGGCAGAGAACTCTCCTTTAAAAGCCCAGGCACCTCATTCTGTCCAGTAGCCGCCCAGGTGAAACCGTGTCGTATGCTTTAGAAAAGTCGAAGAGCAGAATAATTGTTACCAACTTCCTGCTCATTCCCGTCCTGATATCTTCTGTCAACTTTTGCGTAGAAGTCTCAGTCGAGTGAAATTTCCTAATTCCAGTCTGAAACGGATCAAGGACCCCCCGCCTTTCCAGGTGTTCAGTGAGCTGAGCATGAACTATTTTCTCAAGCACGTTTGAAAGAAAGCACAGAAGCGCAATTGGGCGAAAGTCAGATGGAGTTGACGGCGCCGAGCATTTGTTTAAGAGTATAACATGCGTTCTCTTCCAAAGGGTCGGAAACGTCCCATTCAAGAAAGAGGCATTGAAAAACTTAACCAGCATGTCACCGATGACTTGCAAAGCTCTCACTATCACACTCTGCGGGATGCCATCTTCCCCATGCGCCTGAGAGGAGACATACGTTACCGAGAGAACTATATCGCTGAGACCAACCTCTGAGAAAGTAAATCCCTCATCTGATGCCGCAGCGATGACATCCTCTATGGCACGCAACTCATGAGTACGAGAAAGTGAAACTTCCACAAAGTGCACGTTGAGATTATGCGGCATTAGACCATTCAACACCTCAGTCTTTCTAAGCAGGAGTCCAAGCTTGCGCAGTTCTTCCCAAACCCTGTTGCTGCCCAACGCTTCGAAGAGTCTGTTCTGATATAAGATGGCCTCAGCTTCGTCAGATTTCGTTTGGACTTCTTTGCGCAATTCAAGAAATTCGGAAAGAATTTCCTCAGAACCGGTGGGTTTAAAGCGCCTGTATGTTGCACCGCGTTTTTAAATAGTCTCTCTAGCTCAACATCGATCCACGGAAGCTTTGCTCTACGAGAAATAAAAGTCTTCAAGGGCGCAAGCGCGTTAATAGCCTCCGCAAGATTCGAGCTGAGCTGGCCAAACGTAGAGTCCACGCCCGTCACGTCAGATTGAAATAATGACCAATCGCACCTCCGCAGGAAACTAGCCAGCTCGTCATTAAAAATGCTATTAAAGTCACGGTATTCAAAAGTATCACTAGCCAATTCCTGCGTCGGCGCTCCGATTGTCACATTAAGGCGACTTCGGAGGTTTCGTTAGATTTTGTTTCGTAGTTTACAAACTACGCTTTTAATTTACACAATTCTTTGGACATTTAAGTTTTCCACCATTCTGCTGGCTTAAAAGAATAATGGAAGATTGAAAAATTCTAAAAATTTCGCAAAATACGTAGTTTGTAAACTAAGAAATAGAATCTATCCTAACCTCCGAAGTCGCCTTAATGATATTATGATTACTGTGCAAAGACGGACGGTCATTTTCAAGGCTAATAACATTTTCATTACTGTCTACAAACATAACGTCAATCCATGTGCTCGACACATAAGAGCTGTGTTTGTGCGTCGGACCATGCTGAACGATTTGAAGCGAAAGTTCATTTGTAAGTTGTCGAATTAAATTTGCATCAATGGAGTCCTTAAGGAGATCGCTGTTCAAGTCTCCCATGATTATTTTTTGGCTGTAATTTATGGTATGTTTTTCCAATAAAGTTAACAGATTAGATTCTTTCCATGAGATGCCTGGAGGCTGGTAAATAGCAGCTATAAAGATGAGCGGAGAGCCACCCTGCTGTAGGGTGACCATAATAAACTTCGGTTTATGAGGCTTACCAGCACCCGTCGTATCAGAAAACTCCAGTATTGTAACCTTAAAGTAGTGACGCAGAAACAGAGCAATTCCACCACCACTCAACTTTCTATCTACGCTAAAAATTTTATAACCAGGCACTCGAACGGCGTCATCACTTATGACTTCACTCAGCTTGGTCTTCACTACCCCAAAAAGATGATAAGTGGGATGATCTGCGAGGTACTGGCGGAGGTGATCAACATGGCCTCGAAGAGAGGGCAGATTGACAAACCCCGCTTTTAATATGTTCCGTCCTTTAACGGGCTGTCGGAGCGGTACGACATGTGATCTTTACTGTATTTCGTATTTCCAAGTTTTTGTTAAAATTATTAACTGTATAATTAATCTAAAGGGTTCGTTGGCTTTGTATTAGTAATAGTTAGGGCGCTCAGCTCATAAAATGATGCTAGAGATAATGAGTTTATTATAAATCTAGAAAATGTGTTAAACCGTACAGCAAAGACGCATTTATTTTGAAATTTAGGCGGTTTAGTATTTACAGGTTTTTGTTGAAACTATTAGCTTTTAAATTAATCTAATGGATTTATTGGCTTTGTTATAGTAATAGCTAGGACGCTCAGTTCATGAAATAATAATTAGTAAGCAATTGTTTTAGTGTAAACAAAATTAGTGCATACCGCTACGACATCCTCTTAAGCGGTCGGCCAGCCCTGCCAGCAGCTAGTCAATGTCTACTATTATAATTACTATTAGAACCATTGTTAACAGAACTATTCAAGTCTTGCAAATTAGAGGGACCAGCTAAAATTAAGTTATTTTTTTCAACACGTGCATGAAAAAGGCATGAAAAAATTTTTATAGTGCCTTCACAGTAGCGAGTGGTCTAAGGAAATTAAAAATATTAAACTTAATGTATGAGGTGACGCGCGAATAATTAAATGTTGTATATA
>JAPYZA010006251.1:0-17830 GCA_030522685.1 Eupelmus azureus | reverse complement strand
GCAATTCTGGAAACAATCTTTGCATAAAATAGTACATAAATGTCATTTTTGAAATCGTTTTCCCATGATTATTATTTCAAAAATGACGTTTGGGCCCCCTTAAGGGAAATCGTATGTCTAAGATTATTATTTCAAAAATGACGTTTTTTGAAGTCGTATGTCTAAGATTATTTCTTATTAATCATTATTATGTTTTCCGATGTTTACTATTTCAAAAATGACGTTTGACCCCGCTTTTTATGCCCAACAAAACCCGATTCCAGAATTGCGAGTAAAATTTTAATCTGATAATAGTTTCTGCACAATTTATGCAGAAATATTCTGCAGAAAATGTGAAAAAATCTGCAGAAATTACGCAAAAAACTATGCAGCGATAATGCAGAAACTATGCTGAAACAATGCAGCAATTATGCAAAAACTATGCAGAAATTCTGCAGAGATTATGCAGAAATTCTGCAAAGGTTTTCCATACGGGGAGAATGCCTGGGTCGGCGCCGTCAAAGGCGCCTTTGATGTCGAGGAGGAGGACGGCCATAAAGAAGTTGTTTTGTAGCTGGAATAGAAGGAGAAGGTGAAGATATGTTACAAGAGAAGGTTACAAGAGAAGTTGCTGTCCCAGGCGATGTTGTGGCAGATAAAGTCACCTGCTAAGAAGATGGAATGAAAGTTTGTAATGGAGTTGAGGAAGTTGATGATATGGGCATGATTGAAAGGTGTGTTGGGGGGTCTGCAGGCTTAGATGAGACAGCGGAGGATTCCCAGTTGTTTAGGGAGTTCTAGACGTCAACAGGTTTTAATCGGATGGAATTTCGGACGCAGATAGCAGTGCCACCGCCTCTGCCCAAAGGTCTATCGTTTACGCGTTGTGGTCTGTCGTTTACACTGGTTGGTTTTTAAAACGCGGGGGAGAGCTTCGGTTAAAGTGAGGTTTTGGGAGGCAGCGTAGGTGCGTAGAGAAAGCTTTGGGAAGGTGATTTCGGTTGCAATTTATGCAGACCGGCTGAGAGTTGTGGCAAGGGCTGACCTCGGGGAAAACATGGCTAGCCGGGCCACATCTTTGACAGAGAGCTCCGAATTGGTCCTGTAAGTGTCCATACCTAAAACAATTAAAACACATTTTAATAGGGCACATAAATTGGCTTTTTTGCAACACCAAAAACTGCTATTCGAAAGAATTTTTAACGTAAAAAGATATACCTATATAGATTTAATACTATTAAATACTTCGTATGAATATAAAGGTAAAAAAGGTAGAATAAGTTCAGAGTTTACCCTTGTAAAATTTTCAATAGAAGACTTGATTTTATCAGCAATTTGGTAGACTTATAGTAGAATCAATAAAATAATATTTGAATAGAGACAACCTTTTTATATGTCTTTTACATTGATTATAGACTGAAATAGTATATTATGCACCTAGGTAGGAAAAATAAAGAATGTCTCAGATAGCATGTAAATTGTCGATAAACCAATTTCGTGATTTTGAGCCGGGAACGAAAGTGATACTTTCGGCCAGGGTATGGTGAAAAACTGATTATTTAACTATTTATAACTAATCTTGCATAACTGATTATATTTTATCTTAAATAGTTGTATAAGAAAAAGTATTTATCCTTGAAGATGTCCAGATGATCAATAAATCTATCTGCTTTTCCCAATAATTTTATGCAAAACTCAATTTCTTTAATTACACTTTTAATTTTAATATATATTGATAAATATAATTGGAAAATGTTTTGAATTTGAATATTTATTTATTCTAATGCGTATATAATATGTCGTATATTATTTTGATTTTCTGTTAAAGAGAATTTGTTATTTATAGTTTTCTACCAGTAGTTTTATAGTGTAATATAACCATCACTTCATTTATAATAATTTCATTTACCGAAACAAAACCATTGTGCTTATTTTTTTGATATTCCGTGCTCAATGCTCGATTTCGCGCATGCTTAAAGAAAAAAGCGTATGCAACCTAAATATTGCTTTGTGCACGTAGTATAAAATATGCGGTTTGATACATGAGCGAGAAGGTGGTTTCTCGCGTAGCCTTTTCACACTCGCTTCGCTCAGATGCAAATGTAACGCAAGGCTAAAGTCACTTTCTCGCACTAGTATCGAAATGAACTATTTCGAAAAATATAAAACAATTTAATGTTAATATTAACTAAAAAATTCATAATTTTTAAAATTAGTGAATAAATTTCTCCTTTTTTTGTTGAAATAATCTAACTCTTTATATTTTATTTTATCATAAGTGCTGTATCAAACACATTTTTTTAGTACTTATTCCAATCGTGCTCTTTCGTACAACTGTTTAACAAATAGTAGGTATAAATTCAAAAGCACAGACCATGAATTTTAAATAGCTGAAATTTGTATTAATTTACAATTAAATAATAAATCAAGTAGATAAGTACGCTTCTGTTTTGGAATACAAAATGTAATATGAATTTTGTAGTGATCATACCCTGATAAAAAGCTTCTTCATTATTGTAAGTATATGCTTGCAATTTCACATAAGTGCAATATAATTTCATTAGTGCGCTTCTGTTTTGGAATACAAAATGTAATATAAATTTTGTAGTAATCATACCCTGATAAAAAGCTTCTTCATTATTGTAAGTACAAGCTTGCAATTTCACTTCCGATTTCGTGATAAATTATTTCGATTTAGATCACCTTGGCAACTTGTTCAAAACAACAGATTTTCCTTAGATTAGTTGAGCAATACTAAAAAGAGTAAGACAGAGGTGATCTTTATAAGATTCATCTTTATTATAGGTTGTAGGATTTCGATTGACCCTATATTTATACTATTATTAAAGATATATCAGTTCTGAAAAATTGTATTATGAATTTTTTAAATTATATTCGAAATCGTTCAAATAACATATAAAATTATTGGTATCATGAGTTTATTAATTAATAAAACGTTAGAAATTAGTTTGAAAGTAACTGGTCTATGGCCGTATAATGTGAATTATATTGGATCTATAGTGCTCTTGTCAATTCTTGTAACAACTTTACCTTTTCAATGTTGGAATGCTTTCAGCTTAAAAGATAATCCTACGCTATTGATGGACATTTTAAGTGATATTGTTACAGAAATACTTATATTTATCAAATTCTTCGCTATGTGGATGAGCAAAAGGTTAGAAAACAGTATTAAATAAAAATAAAAAAAAACTTATTTATTATAATATTATAATAATTATTATTATAATAATTCACTTTATTTATATATAAATAAATATATAAGTAAAGTACATTAATCTGCATTTACACTGCATGTATTTTGCCAACTTACGAAATTACAATCTTACACACATTTAGATCATAAAATATTATTAACAACATGTACCTGAATTTCACAATCTGCGCGTGTTTCCGAATCACTCGAACCGGGTTCGCCGAACATTGTGCTCGGAAATCTTAAGATTTGAAACTTCATTCACTTGTTTTTACACATTTTAGTTTTCTCACGTATCTGATGTTAAAACTCGTACTGCAAAAGTCCATTTGGCACAAAGTATATGCAAGAGGTAGGAGGGAAGGTATTTTTTCAGAATGACAGATATTGAAATGTATATTTCTCACAAATTTAAAATCTCCTATTATAAATTGTTGAATTTCGAATGATAATTCGTAAAATAATAAATTAATGATAAAGCAAATAATAGTTTATATTATTAGTTGTAATTTAAAAGAGCATATTTTAAATTAAATAAAATGAACCATAATAACTAATATAAAATTTTTTTCAAAAATATAGATACTTTTAAAAATCCTTTTTGTCCAAAAGTTTTGATTCAAATATATCAATCATATCATAAAAAAACACACAAAAACTATTTTTCCCTATCATTTCTTAGAAAATCGCGTTTATTATAACATTTTGTTATACTTCATATTTTTTACTGTATAAATTTCTTGAAAGAATGATAATAACACTCCAATCCGTTCTTATGTTTGCCTTTATTCAGTATGGTTAGGATAAATTTATCTAAATTCAATATACAATTATATAAAACTTTTATAAAATAATATAATCAAGATTATCGTATATAACAATAAGAATATTTTTTACTACAGTGTCATTAAAGATTTGTTGCGAGAAATAATTGATGATTGGAATAGAAAAAGTATATCTGACGAATGGAAAATTCTTGCGCGTTATTGCAGAATATTTTGCAGTTTTGATATTGCCCTATACCTTAGTGCTGTATTGTTTTATTATCTTGAATTAATATCGATATATGTAAAGAAACCAGCTGAATTTAGACTTTTATTACTTAAGTCGTCTTATCCATTTGACTATCAGAGTACCCCAAATTATGAACTTCTGAATGCGATGCAAGTAATTCAAGGATACTCGATGGTCATTGTTGATTCGTTGAGTAAAACTCTTCTTGTAACATATGTAAGTAATATCTCTTTTTGTTTATTGATCTTTTCATGATATTTTTCATGATATTTTTTTGCTACTTCTTAATAGATTTTACACGTGGTTGCTCGTATACATTTGTTAGAAGACTATATTAAAGAGTACTCTGAAAACTGTAAAACTTTTTGTGAAGCAAAGGATCCCAGAAGTTGTGCAAATTTAAAACTTATAATACATGAACATTTAAAGATTCTGACGTTAGTCCAAAAAATTGATTCTGCTTATAGCTACGTATCATTATTCCAACTTCTTTTTAGTAATATAATAATTTGCGTAACGGGGTTCGTCATAATAACAGTAAGTTATTATATTTCTAGAATACAAAAATATTGACAATAAATGATCAACATTTTTAGGCTATGGAATCTTCTAACACATTACTTATGATAAAATTCATTACGTTCATAATAGCAATGCTTTCACAAGCTTTCACGTTTTGCGCCGCTGGACAATTTCTCCGTAACAAAGTAATAATTTTACAAGATCAGACATAATTTATTAACTTAAAATCCAGATTTTAAATTCTTATTTTATTATTAGGGCGAATTAATTGCTCATATGATCTACAATTGTTTTTGGCATAATACCAAATCCGAGGAAATCAAAACTATAATGTTCATCATTTTAAATGCACAACATCCATTAAGATTAACTGGAGGAGGTGTAATCGAGCTTTCTTTAAATAGTTTCACTCAGGTAGTCTTGAAGGTTAAATAATAATTGTTATAACGATCATTTTTACAAGAAGAAGTCTTTCTTTTCTTTTTATAATATAAACACAGATATTTTCTTGTAGAGGGTTGGTTGTTACCAATATTACTTTTTCTTTCCATTTTTCAATTTTTTTGATGAATTTTGATAATTTTTTAAACAACTACCCTTTTATTACATATATTCACAAAATATCAAGAAAATTGAAAAATAATGTGAAACTGTAATGAAGTAATACAGCTTCCTTTCAATAGTTCCATTCTTTCATTGACCTCAAAGTAATCTTTGAATTTGATAATAAAATTAAATATATATAAAACTTTATTTTTCAGATATTAAAAACATCTGCTTCGTATTTATCAGTCCTTCGAGCTATTTACACGTGAAAGATTATTTAGATAATTAAAATTTTTATATTGTGTCAAAATTGAGCAGTTGTCTCTATTTATCCACTCATCATACCAGATAACAATTTTTTTTAGGGATTCCTATCTTGATATTTAAAGGAGTAAAGTAGGTTAATAATTTGAAAAGTAATTTGGATTATCTACAAATTAAAATATTTTTCATCAAATGATTCATATTTGTTTTGAGGGTTGGAAAATACAGTAAGGTTTTTTTTTGAGGATCTCGCGTAGCCTTTTTTGGCTCAGCGCTATCCTTTTTCTTCGGGACTCAACCTATCGCTACTGGTGTGTGACTCTATCACTCCTGTAGCCCCAGCTTATATTTTTCCTTTATATTTGTCTACCTATCTCATTTCCGAGAAGCACCAGACTGGAGGAATCAACAATTGAAAATTGCTTCTACGTCAAAAACCCATATCGTGGACCTGAAAAGGCTCTGCCGAGAATAGTACTTACTAGGAGAGTATCAGGGATCCGGATCACGGATTTTGCTCAAACTTTGGGATATGTTTTCAGATGTTAAAATATGAAGAAAACCGAAATTTCAGACCCTAACGCTTTAGAAAACTCAAAACTAAGGAAATATTTAAATAAAAGCTATTTTTCAAACCTTTTTTATCTAGCCTAGAAAAAACTTGCATGTACCTGTAAATACACAAAATTAAACTAGAAGAGACAAGCTTTCATTTACTTTTTGCAGAATTAAAATATTCTTCTTCCTTTGAAAGTTATAACAGTGTACAGCTAGGGATAACAAAATGTATAAAATAACGAGTAAAATTGTTGCTATAATTTTGGTGCATTTTCGTTGTTTAACTTTGAACTGTTATAATTTTTGAGTGACGTAGAATATTTTAATTCTGCAAAAAGCAAAAGAAAGCTTGTCTCTTCTAGTTTAATTTTGTATATATTTACAGGTACATACAAGTTGTTTCTAGGCTAGATAAAAAAGGTCTAAAAAATAGAGTTTATTTTAATATTTCCATAAAATAAAACTAAAAATATGAATAACTAAAACTAAAAATATGAATAACTTGAGTTTTCTAAAGCGTTAGGGTCTGAAATTTCGGTTTTCTTCATATTTTAACATCTGAAAACATATCCCAAAGTTTAAACAAAATCCGTGATCCGGATCCCTGACACTCTCCTAGTTAGTCGACAGAAGCATTAAACTTGAATATTTTTCGTCAGAAATACTTAAGTTATACCTGCCGCTTGGGAGTATTGTTGAAAACCCTTCGGGATTGATTATGATGACAAGTAATGCGATAATGCGTTTACGATATGAAAATACACTGCATTCATAGGTTTATGAAGACAGAAAACGCGCTGAATCCCGTTAATTTTTGTTGTTATTGATTAATCATGTTTTCTTCGCCGCAAACGGTGAATACCGTTTTTTTTTCGTAGCAAATTTAATCCCGTTTTTCTTCGTCCGAAGCGTCGGCATGTGGTATAAAGTGCAATAAAAGGTTAATAAATAATTAAATAAATAAATACTAAATAAATAAAAATCAACAAAACAAATGGTGATGACAGTGCTTCCTACTCTGTTCATATTGAAAAAAAATTAGATACATATATTTTCTTTAATAATTATAATTAGAAACAAAAAAATCAGAAAATGTATTAAGAAACCTGCAATTTTAAAATAAAAACATAATTATTATGAAAAATTATGCATTATAGCTTTATCGAGTTTTAATAGAAAAAAGCTTTATCAAGTTTTTCCGAGGGATTAACAACTCTAAAGTAAGTGTTTAGATGATTTCAAATTTAAAAAATTTCATTATAATTTTAAACTAATTTCATGTGCAGTCACTTCACTAAAAAAATTAACGGATTTCAAGTGAATTTATGTGATTTTATGAACTTACACTACTGTGCATTTGAATTTATTAATAAAAGATTGAGCACCAAAATTCTCTCTCCTACTTCGCTATTCCAGGAAATGGACTTTGGGGTGTCAAATCATTTTTTTTATCATATTTTTTTAAATCTAGTGTTCCGTTAACGTTATAATAGTACATTTCGATACGGGTGTGGAAGATGGTTATTTGCCTCGTGAGACGTTTTTCGCCCGAGCGAAGCGAGCTGGACTGTCCAGCAAGAGCAGATGCGCAAAAAATAAAGAGATTTGATGGAGAGTATGAATGTACTTTTTGCAAATATCCTGGAATCACATGCGTGACTGAATTGGGTTATAATTGTATTTATCGTATAAAAATTAATATTTTGCTGATTCCTTCGATTAAAGACTATAGATTATTTATTTATTGTTTTTTCATTTCAGACAATTTAATCCAGAGATACTTATCTTACTTATAACTTGTTTACATATCTTGGGATAAGACGCCTTTTTTAAGGGGCGCTCCCGGAGATTAGATACAGTTATTATGAAAATCGTTATTTATTCACTGAAAAAATAATATTAATATTAAATCATTATTCTCTGAAACTGTGAGTCATTTTAGTATTAAATTTTGAAAATTTTTGCAGAAATTGATACATATTTTTTAATTTTTGAACATGAGACCAGATGCACTTCTTCATAGATGATGAATGCCTCCTCAATCTGGATGTCACTCTGACCATCTGGACATCTCCTGCAGGCAATTGATAGACGTTTTTCGATTTTTAAATACAACACCAGTTATACAACAAAATTAAAGTATTAATCTTTAAAGTATCAGTATATATTTGCGTTTAGTACCTAAATTAATTAGCAAAGTGTTAGATTTCGATTCGTTTTCTTTGATAATTTGGAGAATGTTTTTAAGATAAATTGGAAGTCTACTATAGTTTGTTCATAAAAACTAAAATACTGGATAAAATTCTGAAAGTTTTAACAAAGTAAGTTTTTACTTAAAATATTGCCCTTTATTTTAGGAGACTTAGCCAATTATTTTTTGAGATGTATTGACAGTATGAAGTTAATTAGACTGAGAAATAGAAATTAGACTAAATTTAATTCTATCCGATTCCCTTAAATATGTAGTTTGTTCATAATTGGAAGTAAGATGAATATATAGTTACTTTATTAAAGTTATTATTTTATAAAAGTAAAATTTCTTGAAAAAAAATTTTTTGTTTGGCCTCTTGCTATGACTATTTTAATAAACTCAGCATTTAAACCAATACAACCTAAGTCGTTTTGTTTCAACGATCAACTTGAACTATCCGCTTTCGATTATTCAGAGATACTTTGCCAAGTACGAAGGGGTTTGAAGTTTATAAATATAACTTACATCATAAATAATATTTTATTGTTATCATATAGTTAGAGACCTTTTTCAGATCTTTCTTGACAAAAATGCATTTAAATTCACAAAATCCGAAACAAAGTAAAAAAAAACTTTCTACATACTCTATTTCATTATTATCAACTAAAAAATTTATAATTTTTAAAATTGATGAATAAATTTTTTTGTTTTTGTTGAAATAATCTAACTCTTTATATTTTATTTTATCGTAAGTGCTGTATGAAACACATTTATTTAGTACTTATTCCAATCGTGCTCATTCGTACTACTGTTTAACAAATACTAGGTATAAATTCAGAAGCACAGATCATGAATTTTAAATAGCTGAAATTTGTATTATTTTACAATTAAATAATAAATCAAGTAGGTAAGTGTACTTCTGTTTTGGAATACAAGATGTAATATAAATTTTGCAGTAATCATACCCTGATAAAAAGCTTCTTCATTATTGTAAGTACAAGCTTGCAATTTCATTTCCGATTTCGTAATAAATTATTTCGATTTAGATCTCCTTGGCAACTTGTTCAAAACAACAGATTTTCCTTAGATTAGTTGAACAATACTAAAAAGAGTAAAACAGAGGTGATCTTTGTAGGTTGTAGGATTTCGATTGACCCTATATATTTATATTATTATTAAAGATACATCAATTCTGAAAAATTGTATTATGAATTTTTTAAATTATATTCGAAATTGTTAAAATAACATAAAATTACTGCTATCATGAGTTTACTAATTAATAAAGCGTTAGAAATTTGTTTAAAAGTAACTGGTCTATGGCCGTATAATGTGAATTATGTTGGATCTATAGTACTATTGTCAACTCTTGTAACTACTTTACCTTTTCAATGTTGGAATGCTTTGAGCTTAAAAGATAATCCTACGCTATTGATGGATAGTTTAAGTGATATTTTTTCAGAAATACTTATATTTATCAAACTCTTCGCTATGTGGATCAGCAAAAGGTTAGAACACAGTATTAAATAAAAATAAAACTATATATTATTATATGTACATTTATATATAATGCACTTTATTTATGTATAAATAAATCTATAAATAAAGTGCATTCATTTAAATTTTTCGAAATTTGAATTTATTTTCGAAATTACAATCTTACACATGTTTAGCTTATAAAATATTATTTACATTTATTCGAATTTAACAATCCACATGTGATTCCGAATCAATCAGAGCGGGTTCGCAAATTACACTGAGAGAAAAATTTTGTTGCCTCAATAAAATATTTAATTAACATAATGAAATATTTAATTGCCCTGATCAAGCTAGTAATAATTTCAATTGAAATGATCGCTAGCTTGATTAGCGCAATTAAATATTTCTTTATGTTAAATATTTAATTGTGATATTGTGGTTAATTATTTAAACTAGGTGGAACATTAGTAAAAAATGGAATATAATTTCAGTTATCATTTAGAATGAAAAAAATGCTCATAGATATACGATAGAGACATATGATAGTGCCTTATAACTTATATACATTATACTTATACTGTTTAAATATAAAGTATCGACTCGCCAATCAAATTTACTTAAAATTAAAAAAATCTTTTTTGTATGATCTTGTTCTCGTGAAAAAATAAACAATCAAATAATAAACAATTAAAATTTTATGAATAAACATTAAAGGAGAGCAGGGTTAGTAGGCCATGTTGATAGATAAAATTGTTGAATATCAAATAATAGTTTATAAAAAAATTAATTAATTGAAGCAAAAAGCTTAACTCCTTCAAAAGTTATCCAATATCAAACAAAGCTTTCAAAAATAAGCACAAAATTAAAACTGCAGTTCTCAAGGATTTTGAGGTGCATTTTTTTTTTTACAACTCTTGAAGAAGTTTAGCTTTTCTAATTCTGCAAGAAGCCATTAAAAGCAGGTTTTTCTATTCTAATTTTGTATCCTAACAGATGTACACCCGCCGGACGAAATATTGTTTTGAACGTTTTGAAATCTTCCAATAGGATCGTTCAAAATATTGGAATATTGTCCAATAAGGTTACAGGATTTCAAAACGTTCTAAACGATATTTTATCCGGCGGGTGTACATACATGTAGAGGTATCTTTTTCCATTATTTTCTAAAAATGAACCTGAAAATATGTATAAACTCGAGTTTTTTGAATCAATAGAGACTGACATTCTGAATTTCTTCGTATTTTGATATCTAAAAACGTATTTCAAAATTTAAACTTAATCCGTAATCCGGATCACTGACACTTCGAGTTATTATAGTTGAGATAAATTTATCTATTCAGTATACGATTATGTAAATTATAATTGTTATAAAATAAGATAATTACAATTACTGTATATAATAATATTTTTTTTTACTATAGTGACATTAAAGATTTGTTGCGAGATATAATTGATGATTGGAATAAAAAGAGTATATCTGACGAATGGAAAATTCTTGCGCGTTATTGCAGAATATTTTGCAGTTTTGATATTGCCCTATACCTTAGTGCTATATTGTTCTATTACCTTGAATTAATATCGATATATGTAAAAAAACCAGCTGAATTTAGACTTTTATTATTTAAGTCGTATTATCCATTTGACTATCAGAGTACCCCAAATTATGAACTTCTGAATGGTATGCAAATAATTCAAGGATACTCGATGGTTATTGTTGATTCGTTAAGTAAAACTCTTCTTGTAGCATATGTAAGTAATATCACGTTTTATTTATTGCAATCAAATTTTTCCTGATATTTTTTGCTACTTCTTAATAGATTTTACATGTGGTTGCTCGTATACATTTGTTACAAGATTATATTAAAGAGTACTCCGAAAACTGTAAGAATCTTTGTGAAGCAAAGGATGACAGAAGTTGTACAAATTTAAAACTTATAATACATGAACATTTAAAGATTCTGACCTTAGTCCAAAAAATTGATACTGCTTATAGCTATGTATCATTATTCCAACTTCTTTTTAGTAATATAATAATTTGCGTAACGGGGTTCGTCATAGTAACAGTAAGTTATGATATTTCTAGAATACAAAAATATTGACAATAAATGATCAACATTTTTAGGCTATGGAATCTTCTAATACATTACTTATGATAAAATTTATTACGTTCATATTAGCAATGCTTTCACAAGCTTTCACGTTTTGCGCCGCTGGACAATTTCTCCGTAACAAAGTAATAATTTTACAAGATCAGACATAATTTATTAACATAAAATCCAGATTTTAAATTCTTATTTTATAATTAGGGCGAATTAGTTGTTCATACGATCTACAATTGTTTTTGGTATAATACCAAACCCGAGGAAATCAGAACTATAATGTTCATAATTTCAAATGCACAACATCCATTAAGATTAACTGGAGGAGGTGTAATCGAGCTTTCTATAAATAGTTTTACTCAGGTACTTAGTCTTAAAGGTTAAATAATAATTTTTATAACTATTTTTTCTATAAGAAGAAATCTTTGTTTCCTTTTTATAATACAAAAAATATTTTCTTGTAGAGGATAATTTGTTACCGATATTATATTTTTTTCATTTTTCAATTTTCTGGATGAATTTTAATAATTTTTGAACCATTCAACTTTTTATTACATGATAATAAAATTAAATATGCGTAAAACTTTATTTTTCAGATACTAAAAACTTCTGCTTCATATTTATCAGTACTTCGAGCTGTTTACACGTGAAAGATTATTTAGGTAAAATTCTTATACTGCGTCAAACTTGAGCAGTCGCCTCCTATATCTATTTATCCACTCATCATACTGGATAACCATTCTTTTTAAGGATTCGCATCCATAAAATAGGTTAATAATTTGAAAAGTAATTTGGATCATCACCAAATTAAAATATTTTTCATCAAATGATATATATTACTTTTGAGGGTTGGAATACACTGTATAGTTTTTTTTAAGGATCTCGCATAGCTTTCTTTGGCCTGAGATATCCGCCTTCTTCGGGAATTAATCTATCACTACTGGTGAGTGGGAGGACATGACACTAGCCCCACATACTGCAGGTTGTGAGAAGGAAATCGCACTAACCCTACTACCCCTGTATCCCCAGATTATATTTTTCCTTTAGATTCGATAGGCTATCTTATTTCCGAGAAGCACCAGGCTGGAGGAGTCAACAGTCAAAAATTGCTTCTATTTCAAAAAACACACCGTGGACCTGAAAAGCCTCTGTCGAGAATTGTACTTAGTCGACAGAAGGCTTGAATATTTTTCGTGAGAAACATCTAAATTATACCTGCCCTACTGAAAAAAATCAGATGAGATCTCACCTGATTTCATATCTAAGATGTCATGCCAAAATCACTAGTGAGATCTCATCTGATTTCTCATCTGTCGATTCACAAATAATGAAAAACTGTATAAAAAGTGAATTCTCAAAAATTTATGAAACTGAACTTAGTTTCTTTCTTGTGAATTGACAGATGAGAAATCAGCTAAGAAATCAGATGGCATGTTATCTGTCAATTCACAAGAAAGAAACTAAGTTCAGTTTCATAAATTTTCTAGAATTCACTTTTTATACAGTTTTTCTTTATTTGTGAATCGACAGATGAGAAATCAGATGAGATCTCACTAGTGATTTTGGCACGGCATCTAGTATGTGAAATCAGGTGAGATCTCATCTGACTTTTTTCAGTAGGATTCACCCATCCAAGCGCTAGCCGCCTTTGGAAACATTTATGACAAAGAGTAACGCAATTAAGCGTTTGCAACGAAAACTCACTGCACTCACGGGTTTACGGCGAAGGGTAATGCGCTGAATTTGGCTACTTTTCGTTGAAATTGTATCACGTTTTTCTTCGATTTATGATACACAGTGCAATGGTTAATTAAACAACAATAATAATAATAATAAAAATCAATAAAACAAATCGTGATGACAGTGCTTCCTACATCTGTTCATCTTAGAAGAAAAAAAAGTAAGTTACAATTGTTTTCTTTAATAATTACAAGTAGAAACAAAAAATCAGGATATTTATTAAGAAATCTGTAATTTCAACATAAAAAAATAATAGTTATATGAAAAATCATGCATTATAACTTTATCGAGTTTTTCTAGAGTATAATAAAAAGAGCACCTTACACACGTGCATGCTCCTTGAAAGTTGATAATTTGTATAGTAAACCAATAAATATTGTTTATTAGAATTGCATGTTACCGGCAATTACGAGAATCAATTTTCTTTGCTTAACTTTTAACAAAATATCTCTTTAATATATTGTAATTTTAATGCATAAGTACAACATACCAGAGATATTTTCTTTAAATTAAACTAAAATTTATTTGAAAGCAAATGGATAGAAAACTAATCACATTCCTGAAGAAAGTTTACTTTTTTAAAAAACGCGTGTGCTAAATCTAGCTTTGTACACGTTGTATGAAAATATACGATTCGATACATGAGTGAGAAGGTAATTTTAACCTCGCGTGGCCTTTTTACCCTCGCTTCTAAGATACTTTTGAAAATTTATTTTCACTGAAAAAATATTAAAAAAAAGAACAATGTTATCTCAATATACATATACTGAGAAAATATTTCGTATGTATATATTTATATATTATATATACTTATACTATTCTTATATATTTTATCTTCATATAGAATATTAATTTTACAAAGTATTATATTATATATGTTACGCATGGCAAAAAATAATTGGTAAATAAACGAACTGTATAGTAATTTTTATCATTTGGTATGGTTACATAAGGCTCAACCAATGTTTTTTTAAAAAATCTGTTAGTTATCAATATTAAATAACTGTTCTATGAAACTGTGAATCATTTTTTAATATTAAATTTTGAAAATTTTGCAAAGAATTGATAAATATTTTTTAATTTTTGAATATGAGACTAGGTGCACTTATCTTTGTATATGATAAGCGTCTCCTCGATCTGGACTCACCCTGACCACGTAGACATCTACAGGTAATTGACTAACGTTTTTGTATTTTAGAGTATAACACCAGGTACTTATGTAAAAAAGGAAAGTGTAAAAATTACAGTATCAGTGTCTAAATAAATTAGATAAGTATTAGATTTCGATTCGTTTTCTTTGATCTTGGATTCACGTTTAAATGTGAAAACGCCAATCTCAATACATGAAGAATGAATTTACTAAGTTATCATAGAAAGATACAGCTTGTACTTTTAGTTATGATTCTTTTACCAACTCTAAGACAACAGTTTTTTAACATTTCCTTTGATACTTTTTTCTGCTTGCGAAAAGTTTAAAAAATTATATAAAATCTATTCTACATATTAAAAAAGGAAATGGTAATATTTAAATAAATATTACCTTGATTAAATAAAATTTATCTTCTAAAATTTTTTCAAAGTTGTAAATGTGAATTTTAAAAATTCTTTTTATCAGAACTTACAATATTTTTCAAGAAATTTTTTTTTAATTTCTTTTGTGGTATGACTGCAGAAGACTATCAAAGTAATTTACAAATATGCTATAAATGTAGAATAAAATTAGATCGATATTTGGTTTTCTTTATTTTCAATATTTATACTATTCATAAGAATAAATCAATCTAAATAAGTATTTTACGTCTTTTAGCACTTCATTTTTTCACATGTCAAATAATACACAAGCAATTCTTTAAATTTGTCTGCGTTTATTGATCGAATGATCCGTGCATTTGCTGGTCTTGAGTCAGTTTTATAATAGTCAACCAAAACCGATCCTCTCGCTGCTCCGTCGAAAACTGCCTGCACATTGGTCTCTAAGGTAGATGTAATAATCTGAGGCCAGAGCATGGTCGCAACAATCATGGCATCAGCTGGTGTATACACATCTCGCGTGTTTAACATATCCATCTTTTCCCAGGCATTCAATGATTCAATGTAGGGAGCTTTGAACTTACCAAAAACTTCTGTTCGCCAATACTATTAGAAAAAAACATTGAAAAACAGTGTATAATTTAAGATTAGCATAAAGATTGATTATGATTGTAAAATTCAATTTAAAGGAAACTTAAAATATCAATGGGAAATGGAAACATATAAAAGTTAATTTGAGATTTGAATCTACTGCTTTATATTTAATTTATTGAAAATAAAACTGAATCAGGGATGAGAACGGAAATTCGTTTAAAGACTTGTCGCTGATTCGGCATCGAAATATCTATATGGAAATTTAGCACCCTTTTTATACGTCAATAGTTACACTTGAAAATAATTGATAATTATTTGATTATTATTTTCTTATTAAAATATTAAAAATTATTAAAATCAATACTATTTGTTATTTAATTTTATGATTTTTAACTAAAAAATATTATTTTAGTGATATGTTTTACCATTGAAATATTATTTAAAAACATTAGTACCATTACTCTCTAAAAGATAAGAAGTAAATCCATGTCAAAATTTACTCCTTATAAAGAATAAATTTCTGAATATAAAAATATTTACTCCTTATAAGGAATAAATTTGGTGATGTTGAAAAAATGTACTCCTTATAAGGAGTAAATTTCAGAAAATTAAAATATTTTCTGTTTATAAGGAGTAACTTTTTTAATTTCACGAAATTTACTCGTTATAAGGAGTAAATTAAAAAAAAATACTCCTTATGAAGAGTAAATTTCTTAATTTTGTGATAAGGAGTACATTTTTCGTTTTTACGAAATATACTCCTTATAAGCACTAAATTTCTTGATTTTGTGAAATTCACTCTTCCTAAAGAGTAAAATTTAAATTTTACTTCTCATGAGAAGTACATTTCTTAATTTACCAAGACTTACTTCTTATAAGGAGTACATTTTTTGTTTTTATGAAATTTACTTTTTATAAGGAGTAATTTTCTTGATTTTATGAAATTCACTCCTTATAAGGAGTACAATGTTAATTCTAATTAAATTTAAATTTTAATTAATTATAATTTTAAAATTTTAATTTTACTCCTTATGGGGAGTAAATTTTTTGATTTATCAAGATTTACTTCTTATAAGATATAAATTTTGAGATTTCACGAAATTTACTCCTTATGAGGGGTAAATTTAAAAATATACGCCTTATAAGGAGTAAATTTAACTTTTAGAGAGTAGCTTTTTTTCTTTATTTATTTACTCATATAATTAATTGAGTTTTCCAATGATATTTTTCTGTACAATCGTTATTGAATTTGCACGGATTTCAGTGTCAATTCAACGGTATATTTTTTGGCATGAATTTCTGTGCTTCTTTAACAACTAAATTTTTGAGCGGAATATTTTGGTGATTTTATAGCGTGTAAAGTCAATTCAGTATAATTAGATTATTAATTGAAAAATGTAAATCAAAATAGTTTGATAGTATATTCTCTTATGTCTTTTCTTAAAGGAATAATAGGTGCAGACGTGAAGTATATAATCAACTAATTATATAACTTCAAAATATTACCAATCACTCTCAAAAGTCTAGTACTTTATTTAGTGTTCGTTATTAAGATTGATCTCTACTACATTTAATCAAATTAATACATTACTATTTAATCTTTATGTTTAAAATAATACTTAAATACTTATATCTATACTCACTTTTGTTAGATTTGCATCAAATGACGCTTCCCAGGGTAGAAGTGTCAGTTGTGAATTTGTGGTTGAATTTAAAAGAATAAAATTACTTTCCGGATCTGCACCGAAGTTAAATTCCACATTGGGTCTTAATTTTCCTAGACCGGCGACACTGGATCCCATCACATAGAATTTCTTCACGCGGCTTATAAAATCCATGTCTAACGAAGCAGCTAAAGCTACGTTGGTTGTCGGTCCAATTACTAAGATGCTTACGTTTTCTATAAGCATATCAAAATAAATCAAAAATGGTTTAAGAAACTATTGTACTCAGTTTCTTATTCTAAAACCGCTCATTCTAATTTAATAATAATGAGGATTAAACGGAACAATCACTTACTTTCATATTGTTTGGTCAATTCTAGAAGTGCAACTGATGCATGCACTGATTTGTTCACTCTAGCGATGATTTCCTTGTCAAAAG
>JAPYZA010006250.1:0-11983 GCA_030522685.1 Eupelmus azureus | reverse complement strand
ACTCTCAAAGAGGACGTATAAAACTAAAGCTGGTAGCATGTAAACCAAACAATTTATAATACCGCAGATCGAAAAATTTATTGGAGCTAGAACCGGTTTGCCATTACAAGTGTGACTTTGTCAGAATAAAAAAGGATATAGTCATTATAAAATTGCATCAGGAAATTTATTAATAGAGCATTATATGTACTATAAGGAAACAATTTACGATAACGTTGATTGAAAGAAGATTGTAATTTCAATGCAAAGCCTCTTATATAATTGTACGAATTTTTTCATTTTTGTATGTATTAGATTGTCGATAGCTATGTGAAAATTGATAAACTAAGGGACTAGCAAGGCCAGTTAATTAAATTAAAACTTCGTACGCACTCAAAAAACGAATTGCAATGAATAGTGGAAAGTTTAAGCTGACGACAGTTCAAGCTGTTTTAGCCGTGAACACATTATTTGCAACTTGAAATAGTAGATTTGGATGCGGGTGAGGAAAGCAAATATTTATCTTCCTAAACATTTCTCGACCGAGCGTAATGATGGAGAAAATCGAAAAGGTAGATGTTCGCTTTATACATGAGAGTCAAATTTTAATTTCTAGCGCGAAACCAAAAAATTTAAACTTTTAGTTTAAACTTTTATTTAACCAAAAATATGAGGTATTATTTTCTGATTAGATTGATTAAAAATAATGTGCAAAATATTACTGAAAAAGGTTTTTTTGATGTACATTGATAATGTTTCAGGGCGCTTATCAAATTCCCTCTATAGGAGTATGAAAAACTTTTTTAAAAATGTAAATAAAATATTTATATAGTGATTTGCTCAATTAATGCAATCTTAAAAGTAACTTTAAGTATTTGTACTTTTAAAAAATATCATTACCAATGCTCCTTCTTCAGTTTTGTCAGACTCTGTTCATGCGATTCTTCGGTAGCCGCCATATTTGTACTCATATCCATCGTCACATTTATAAGCTGGCGCAAAAACACTATAGTGTATATATGAAAGAGGAATTTCTGGTATTTTAGAGTCTTTAGGAATCATCTGAGACTCGTACGGGGAATATTGATTTACATAGCCGCCTTCAACCAAAAAAGGATTTTGGGAATAAATCGAAGGAGGTAAATACTGATACCCGTCGTAATTTAAAGTCTTATAGTCGATGGTTTTAGTTCTATCTTCTGCTGCACTCACAAGTATTTGGAATATTAAAAATGCCACGCAAACCGCGATAAGTAATTTGTTCATTTTCAAGTAAAGGTACCGTCGAATTTTGAAGAAGCTGAGAAGAATATACTGAGGCCACTTTGTGATCATCCAAGCAATTTATATTTCAGAGAAAGGAGATGTATTTATTTATAAAATAAACCTGAACTGGTTTACATTATTAGTCTGGATGCAGATATGTTTAATACCGCATCCATGTAGAAAAATTCTGAATTTTTCACGATAATTTTACGAAATGCGTTGTTTAAGTCTTTTTTTAATCTCAAGGCCTTCTAGTTTTAATCACGGATATGAATGAAAAAGGGTCTCTTTTACCTTAAATTCACTTTATTATAAATTCATTTATTCTCATTCATTTAATAAGTTTACAATTGATTTATTTATATA
Source organism: Eupelmus azureus (assembly GCA_030522685.1). Lineage (NCBI taxonomy): Eukaryota > Metazoa > Arthropoda > Insecta > Hymenoptera > Eupelmidae > Eupelmus > Eupelmus azureus. Next base: position 10,372 of record JAPYZA010006250.1, on the reverse strand, counting down.
TAAAATTGTGATAGAAGCGGTTGAACAACATACATACTACGTATACGCTTTGCGTGAGAATTCTTTTCTGTTATAAATTCTAAACTATAGTTTTTTAAAATAAATAAAGATATAATATTTTCAGCTATATATTAAGAAATGATCTAATATAACGCCACATGAAATAAATACGAAAATAAATATACTGAAAAATTATTTAAGTTTCAAAATAGCACCCGATAGTAATTACAATAAACACTACAAGACATTTAATAGGCTGATAAGAAATGAAGATTAGGTATACGAAATATAGAGAGTGAAAGAAATTAAAAATTCGGATGTTTTAATTAAGAATTTGTTCTGTCTTTGTACGGGTATAAAGTTTGCAGTAAAAGTCATAACCGAGCAAGCACGAGTCAGAGGCGACGTATTGCAACGACGCAAAGATAAAAAGGTACTCAAAAATTGCTTACGCAAAATATCGCATACCCTCGCTACTGAAAGAACGTAGTATTTTGCTTACTATTAAGGAAATGTGAAATTCTACACACGCAAAACAGGCTTTGATACACATTACACTCGTCTTTTTGTCACCCTCGGTTTGCTCTAGTGACAAAATCGAGTCGTGTGAAAATCACCTATTTTGCTTACTAGTCGCGTAATGTACTGTTTGTAATAATCTATATTCAAAGAAGGTCATCTGCTTAATTGATTAAAGACTGATCATGTTATACTGTTAAAAACTGCTTGAATATTCCGTTACTTTCTAGAAGTTATTTTCAAGTACATAATTAAAAATTCAATCATTTTAAAAAAAATTCAATTAAATTGTCATTTTAAATTTAGTTGTTTTTATATAAATTTTCAATAATATGTCTGAATATTCAGGTATGTGTTTGGAAAAAAATTCAAGAAAGTGATTAAATATTCAAACAATTTTTAACAGTGTAGAGCAGTGTTTTGATGTTAAATGTTGTACCAAAAAATGGCATATTATGCGCAGATAAATTGTTTTATGTAAAATGATTCTAATATATAAAAAATAATTGAAAGAAAAAAATTATGCTTTAAAAACTATTTTGTTCCATTAGAAGTTTTATTAACTTTACCTTATGCTCAGAAAACTCTCCAGTATGTAATATTATTGAACTTTAATTCGACACGCTCCGAACACGTATTCCTGATCAGACGGACATATAGGTGCACCGACAATTGCTGCATAACCTACGGCGATCGGTACTGTATTGTTCTGCGATACCGGACCTGAATCGGGAATTTTCTGACCTTCTGAATTGGAATTCACTTCCGATTGCTTCGAAGTTTCTGAATGAACTTCAGGAGGTAGATAACGATAGTCTTTGCTGTTAATATTTTGGGGATTGCCCGCGACTTGCTGTGATATCAAGTAGACTGTAAAAAATACTGTCAACGACCGATAATTCATGGCGGAAAGTGCGTGCAAAACTGCGTACAAAAAGTAACTTCTAGAGTGCAGACTGACGAAGTGAAGGTGCAACCTGACGTATAAGATATAGATTGAAAATAGAACCGTTTTTTTAATATCATGAAACTGGTTTACGTTTTTCTATTGCGTATACTAAGGTAATGTTTATCTGCATAGCAGTGCAAGAAGAGTATCGCATGGGGAGTATAATATTACATCAGTGTTTTCTTCTGATATTATAGATAATTAATATGGCAAATGATTCACCAGTCCAGTATTCAATGTACCTTGAAGATACTGTTTTAAATATACTGCATATATATAGCTTGAAAATTTCTAAACTATATGAGTTACTGTGAATTTCTTGTGTTATGAATTCTCATTTGATAAATTAATGGAAAATTAACAAGGAGAGGAGGACTCAAAAAAAGGACACGCCCTAATTTGGCTGGGAATTTAATCTTTTAGTTTATTTATTAAATTGAATGTTTTAGTTTATGCACTAAAAATGAGTAAGAAAATTGAAAAAAAAAATGTTCTTAATCTCAAAAATAAGAAAAATAATAATAGAAATAATCTTATTAATAAACTTAAATTAGAAGCTAATAATGATTTTGAATAATTAAACATTAAAGAAAATAATTTAGAATTAACAATTAAAATGAAAAAATCTAATCTTATTTCATCTCATTTTAAATGTTGCTTAAAGTTTCGGTAAAAAGTAGGGGCAAAATGATCTGATCTTTAACATAAATGTATTCAGAATTTCCTAAAGCTTCTTTTTACTTATACTTTAAATAAATAATTACTTTCAATGCTGTTACTGTATTTTGTTCAAATTAACTCCAAAATGTATATTAACTTTAAATATATATTTCTAATCAAATTTTTAGTTATTGAAAATATTTAAATATAATAATTTTAATGTATTATTAAATAGAAGTGCTTATTTGCTATTCAGACAATTATAAAAATGCCTCGAGGTTGCCTTACTTAAGCGTCCACCTTACGAGGACCTAACTATCGCCCCATTACATACCTTTTCTGGGCCGGGGCAAAATCCTTCCAAAGGCCTAGTCTTAATCTTAAGGACCCTGGTCAGGCCCTCGTGATAACTTTAGCTTTATTTTTACTTAGGATATTTAATTTCGAGTCATATTTTCAACTTGATGACGTATACATTTTTTGTTTACGCGCCATCCATGATATATTGTTTTATGATTTAAGCTATATTTTATTTTTACTTTTTTATATAGAATATTAAATTAAATTACCTTAAAAAACGTATGCCATGAATGAATACTGTTACTCTTCTTTTGGTTGACACTTTCCATCTACGAATTCTTCATTACCATCGCATATTCTATGGCTTATTACTATCGGAGCAGGTTTCTTTACGTCATCTTCTTCTAGCGCCGCTACGCCTTCATCCTCAAAGTTATTTTCCAACGTTGTGATGCTTTCCACGGAAGCTGATGTGGCCTGTTCCTCTTTAAAGCTTTCGCTATCTTCCTTTGGTGCTTTTTTCGATACCAAATTGCTTGTGTCGTCGATAGCCGAGGCGTTACACTGATGCGTCACTAGATGTAAGGTTACCAGAGCGACGAACGCCAGCACGAAAGACTTCTGCATTTTGGTGTACGAACAGATTGAAGTTGCACGATTGACTGAGGAGTGCAATGCGCTTTCGATCGAAGATTTCTAGTGGGCTCGAGATGAAAATAAAGAAAACTGGTTTGCTTTATCGGTCCATGCATCAGCATAGGTGAGCGAACTCGCGGCCTGACATTCTAGAAAGAGCGGGCGCGCTTTTTGTAAAAGTCCGTTGTGTAAGACCGCATTTCACCGTGACTTTTCAAGTTTCACTATTACCATGACTCTTACTTTGGCGCATATGGACAGAGTCTTAAATCGATAATTATTATTAATTATTACTTTTGTCTTTATTATTTTTATTTATATGATTAATAAGTCAGTTTTCACTTTTGTTTCCTGTAATTACGTAGTTGATATACAAACTAAAAAAAATCTATACTTTATAGCAAAAATTTCGAATTAAATAAATTATTTTTCAATTCTAACTATAATTAAATAAGGTACTAACCTTACTTTAGTGATTTTAAATTTTTTTCTGGTTTCATATTAATATTTTTCGGGGCTGAATAAGAGCTTCACATATTTAACTCAAGAGGTTTTTTAATGGAAAACTTATTTATTTGGCAACAATAAGTATTAGAGTAGAAGATAATGTAGAAGAAGAATAATGATAAACCGTAAACGATATTTTGATTATTTTTGTCGAAAATATGGAAATTAAAGAGGTTTTAATAAACTGGTTTTTCTTATTATAAAAACTTATTAAATTAAACATCACGAATGTATGGTATCGTACATAATCTTTATAAAACAAGTTTTTATTTAAAGCCACATGATTCACAAAAATTTACATTTTAACTATAATAATTATAGTAATTAACTATATTACATTTTCAAAAATGATTTTGAAGAGCTTATTTTTTGATAGAAACCTGTTTTTTGCATAAAATGTAAAATTATATTCAATTACTAATAATTTATATATTTTTTTGTTTATAAATAACCAAAAGGTCTGCACCTTCCGAACGAGTATTCTCCAAAATTACAAAACCTGTCACTCTTGATAACGTTAGAAGGATTATGTTCCTTTTCGAATATATTCGGAATTTTGTGCTCTTTCTTTGACAATTCTGTAGAATTGTAATTTCCTCGATCTAATTGCGAATCACTTGGATCGAAAGTTGAATTAGATAACAACGGTAGATCAGTCAAATTTGAACTTGTATCTTGCTCAATGATTTCCTTTACTTTGAAATCTATAGCCGCGGTGTCGCACTCTTCTTTGCTAAATATATGCAAAATCACTATGATTACAAAAAATCCCTGAGTGAACTTATTCATTTTGATGCGCCTTCTAAATTCTATCAGGGTTGCTAACGAACTGAGAGACACAGGCAAAAGACAGCTGGTTATCTACGAGTTATTATAACTGTCGGAGATCAGCTCATTCGAAAAATGGTTTATATTTTTGCTGACTATTGTAAGACTAAGATAAGAGATTAAAATGTTTTGATGTATCCTCTTACATAAATCATCAAAGATGGGAATGAATCAAAGTAAAATAACTGGGATATGTAAATGATGTAAACAGCAAATTATATGGACAAACCTTATACATATATGAGTTTAACTGATTATTTTAATTTACTTCTTTTACTCTTGTATAAGATGAAAGATGTATATATGCAAATTAATAAATATTGAGAAGATGTAAATGAATAATGTGATTAAATCTTGGAACAAATGTCACGTACAAACTCGAAGGTTTAAAATATTTTATCTAGGCTTGAGCAACTTGTAATTTTAAATAAAACACAAAAAATTGTTCAAATTATTTTTTAATAAACTTTAAAAAGAAATTATGTTACAGTTGTGAAATTGTTTTTACTTCTTATTAAATTTTTAAAAGAAAATATTTAAAACTTTTTGAATATATTTAATCTTATTGTATAATAAATTGAATTATTAAAGAATTTCAATAATATTCTATATTTTATATATTTTGGTCACTGTACATTTTATATTTTCAAACATGTTTTTGAAGTGTTTATTTTATGACAGAAACTTGTTTTCGGCATAGAATATACAATTTTTGCGTATTTCATATTTTGCAATAGCAAAAACTTAAGTCACTCACTTATTATGCACCCATATCGATTGTTGCTAATACTATAATATTGAGAAAAAAAGGGTTTCAATCCGGGTAAAAAAATTTTGACATGATCATATGCACGATCATGCATGAGATTTGACCTGGAATAGACATACTTGAACGTACATGAACATGCTTGAACAAGCGTTAATATAAATACCTGACCATGCCTGATGCAAATACTCAAATAGACATAAACACGTATTTTCAAATGAGAGATATTCATGTAAGACCAAGCGTGATAATGAACAATTGAGCATGTTAAGGTCTAATCATTCATCATCAATATTTTAAATTGGCGGCATGTGTAATCATGCATGAACATGCATGAACATTCCAGGTTAAACTTCAGGAATGTACATGCATGATCATACAAGATCATGAGAAAAATCTGTGCAAAATCTTGCATAAACATGCATGAACCTGCATGAACCTGCATGAACCTGCATAAACCTGCATGAACGTGTTCAAAATCCTTTTTTGCCCGGGAACCTTTTAATTAACTAAATAGAACTTGACATTCGAATAATTCATAAACTTATTCATTTATTTGTGTATAATTATGAAATATATCCAATTATAAATTATTTATATATATATATATATGTATGTTAAAACAACTATGTTGGTCGACACTTTCCGAACACGTACTCTTCCCCTTCATCACAAATTCTGACACTGTCGATAAGGCTATAAAAATCATCATCTTCCTCTTCGAATACCTCCGGCATTTCGTGCTCTTTTTTTGACAATTCCGTAGAATTGTAATTTCTCCGATCTATTTCCGAGTCACTTGGATTGATAGTTTTACTAGGTGACAATGGCTGATCAGTCAAATTTGACCTTACTGTATCTTGCTCGATGTTTTCTTTTATTATAAGATCTATAGCCGCGGTGTCGCACTCTTCTTTTCCAATTATATGCAAAATCACTAAGATTAGAAAAACTCCCTTTGTGAACTTATTCATTTTGATGCGCCTTCTAAACTCTCTCAAGGTTGCTAACGAACTGAAAGAGACGGGCAAACGACAGCCGGTTTTATACAAGTTATTATAATTGTCGGGGATCAATATATTCGAAAACTGGTTTATATTGTTGCTTGTAAGACTAAGTTAAGAGCTTAAAATATTTTAATATATCGATTTACATAAATTATCAAAGATGGGAATAAAACAAAGTAAAATAACTGGAGTATGTAAATAATGCAAATAGCAAATGATATGGATAATCTAATATATATATAATATGAGTTTAACTGATTATTTTAATTTACTTGTTTTACTCTTGTATAAGATGAAAGATGTATACATGCAAATTAATAAATCTTAAGAAGAAGTGAATGAATAATTTGATGAAATATTGAAACGAATGATCCGTACAAACTCGAACGTTTAATATATCTATTGCAGCTAATACTATATAATATTGAAAAAAATGAGTATCACCTTTTATGTTAACTGAATAGAAATTTACAATTGACTAATTTATATACTTATTTATTAATTTATGTACAATTATGGAATATATCCAATTACAAATTACGTATATTTTTATTTTTTTGCTGGTCGACACTTTCCGAACGCGTACTCTTCTCCTTGTTCACAAATCATGACACTCTTGATAACGTCATAAGCATATATCGCTTTGAATGGCTTCGTCGTCTTCGTGTTCTCTTCCGTTGTAGACTCAGTGGAATCGTCACTTCCGCGATCTAATTCGGAATCACTTGGATCGAAAGCTACACTAGGTGGCAATGGATGCTCAGTAGAATTTGAGCTTTCTGTATCTTGCTCGGTGTTTTCCTTAACTTTAGAATCTATAGCCGCAGCTTCGCACTCTTCTTTTCCAATTAAATACAAAATCGTTACGATCACGAAAACTCCTTGTGTGAACTTATTCATTTTGATGCGCGTTCTAGACTGTCGCAAGGTTGTTGACGGACTGAAAGAGACGGACCAAAGACAGCTGCTTTTCTACAAGTTATTATAACTGTCGAGGATTAATTTATTCGGAAACTGGTTTTTATTATTGCTGACTATTGATTTTGATTAATTTTAGAGGTTTAAAGATGACTTAATACAGTTGAAAACATGAGAATTTCTGTGAAACTCGTTTCTTCATGGGTGGAAGTTCCGAGATTCAAATATTTTGTTAGTATAGCTGAGAATTTTACCGTTTTACATAAATCATTGAAGATGGGAATTAAACAAAATAAAATAACTGGTATTTATATCAATAATGCAAACAGTTAATGATATGGAAAAACCTGATATGTGAGTTTAACTGTTTATTTTAATGTACTTGTTTTACTCTTGTCTTAGATGAAAGATGTACTCATGCAAATTAGTAAATCTTGAGAAGATAAAATTTCATATTACAATCAATTTTTAATCAATTTTTCTTAAGTAATATAAATTAATTAAAGAAAATAGTTTTACACAATTACTATTTGAAAATTTAGAATTATGACGATTACAAAAAGTCGTTTAATCTAAAATCTGCGCTTCCATGAATTTTTTAGCACAAGAAGTGTCGAAGCGCCATGTTATTAAAATCCAATTTCTTCTTCACATTTGATCTTCCAACAAAAGTACTACGATTTACTACTATTTCATGCGATATACTACGCATTAAAAACTCTGCATCCGTGTTTCATCAAATCAAACATTTTCCTCTAGACTCCCGCACCAACCGCCATCCCAGCCGCTCTTTCCCATAAACCCCGACCATCACCTACGCGCCTGCACGGCCGCAGACCTCCAGACTCGGGCGCACGCATGTCCGACTCTCTCTACCAGACAAAACCAACCTGCGCGGGCTCGCTCACGTTCCCACAGCGCGAACTGCGCGAAGTGTACATCGGTTCGGCCGAGGTGCGGATAAAAATTGGGGTTCTCCTCCGAGCGACATATGTGTAACGCGATGGGCGTATCCATTCTGCGGTGCGCGCCACGTCCGCTCTCAAGACAAGTTCGACTCGTCTCTCTCTCTCTCTCTCTTTCTCCCTTGCCTTCGTCTGCATCTGCGCCCTTGTCGATATGCTTACGCACGCGATTGGGACGACTATCGGAGACGGCTTCGCGGAACCGAGCGCCGAGACTCGATCGCAGCGATTTCTGCGTCTGCTTTTTTGTGAGAAAACGAGCGCCGGCTTGGTTTTTCAGCGAATGATCTCCGGATGGGGGGATGGGACCGCGGCGGCGTATTGGAAATCGATGGGAATTTGCGCGTTTTTTTTTTTCATGGGTGCTTGCTTGCGTACTGAGAATATTGATTAATGTACGTTATGATTCTGCGAGTCAGACGTTTTCATTTTATGCCTTTAGCGTGTTTGTAATAATCTAATTTGTGAAAAACGTGTTCTTGATTCGCGAGAAAGTATATAATAGTAGTAGTAGATCATCATGTTTAATTTCATAATAAAATAATGTAATTCAAGTGAAGGTAATGGTAGTGGGACTACTTATTTAACTCTTCGCCTACGTACCTATTTTTCCGAACATCTCCTACACACTGCGTCAATCTGACCCTGTTCACTTTTTGATTGCGTATTACTCCAGAACTATTGAACCGTATGGTTTAAAAAAATTCAGGAGTATAGTTTGAACTATGTTTAAGTAATTTATACAAGTATTATAAAGGTCTTTAAAGTCTAACACCCCTAAAAAAATTCGTAAAAAAAGAACGTTTGAAAAAAAATGTAATTATAAATCAAGAATAATTAAAAAATATATTTAAGTAATACTTATGCATGTATAAACTGCATGTTCCAGTCATTTTTAAATTTGCAAGACTTTAACACAATTTTTTTTAGCAAGAACATACTAGCGCTATTAGTTTTACATAATACAAGGCTAATAAATGAAAGTAATTTTACATCCTCAATTAAACTCATTAATAACTGCATAATATCTTTGTTCATCTTATCTGTGTCAGTAAGACGACCACATGCAAAAGTCGAGAAGCTTATACGTAATCAAAGTCCGACACACCGCGGGATCTGGAATGAATCAGCTTAAATTTTAATTCATTAACAAAACCAACTATCACGTCAAAAATTGGCATTTATTAAGAGACTAATTACACGTCTACCTTCTCGCCGGCAGACCGTTTCTCTCTCTTTTTCCTCTGCGTGAAGCAAAATACATGCCGTGACGTATGTGCGCGTAATGCGCATATGGACAAAATGTACCCTTAATTTGCGTGTAAATGCACATCCTGACATTGAAGGAACGCACCAACGTCTCGCTGGCCAGCCTCACCGCTCCGCGCGTATCACGCGAGGGCTCTGTGGCTTTGCGATTTTCGCACGTTACATTTTTTTCTTCTTTGCGCCGAGACATCCAGCTTCTCTATATCGGTATAGTCGCAAGCTTGTACAGAGGCTGGTTAAGAGCTTATACTTGATTCAATATATTAACTTATTCTTATTGAAAATTTACGTACCTTAATGTCAACATTTTATCGACGCTAAGCTGTCGACCGACACTTTCCAAACATGAATTTTTCTCCATTTTCACACGTCCTAATGCTCGAAATTATGCTGAACACGCGTATAAGGTATTGCGTCGGTGGTGGTACTGTATGATGGTACTGCATGGTGTTTTCTTCTATTGACGATTCAGTAGAATCGTCATTTTCCTGAACGAATTCAGTAGAATCGTCATTTTCCTGAACGAATTCCGAATCATTCGGATCTAAGAAAGCTGTATTAGGTGGCAACGAATCGTCAGTCGAATTTGGGCTTTCTGTATCTTGCTCGATGATTTCTTTTTCTTTAAGATTTATAGCTGCATCAGCTTCGCATTCTTCTTTTACAATTACATGCAAAATTGCGACGATCACGAACATTCCTTGAGTGAATTTATTCATTGTAATGCGCGAAGTAGGTTATCGTCAGGTGGCGAACTAAGTGAGCTCACTGACAGCTGAGTTTGTAGAAGGTATTACTTATAGAGGAAAAATTTATTTGAAAACTGGTTTTGATGATGGCTAATGACTATTGGGCCCTGATTAATTTTAGCGCTTCGACGATGTGTTAATGCAGTTGAAAATAAAAAGCATTTTGTCAAACTCGTTTCTTAAGGTGACTCTATTTTGTTTTGAGTAAAAATTAGTAATACAGTTTAATTTAGGATTTAATTGGTTGAACAAGGAAAAATTTTTTGTTGTTTTATTGACATTCCAATGGAAAAGCTATA
>JAPYZA010006249.1:0-11259 GCA_030522685.1 Eupelmus azureus | reverse complement strand
ACTTAAATTAACTAAAATAATTACTGATTTATTATGCGATTACCATCACAATGCGCTTACAAAGTCGTACGCTTTATTGATTCTTGCACTATTTACACACGTTTCGTTATACTCAAATCAAATAAAAATCACCGAATATCAAATACATTTCCAGCCAAACTAGGTCTAAAACCCAAGCGTTAGTCACTATTAGTCGTTATTAGTCGCTCTCAATCCTCAATACAGCGCGGCCGCCCGTGAACTACATTTCAATCGTTACTCATTCATAAATTCAGAAACCTTCATCCGCCAGCAGAAAATCATTCGAACGCGCATCTCCTACTCCAGACCAACTCATGAATCTTCCCTTTTTTTCTGTCACTTGATTTTTTTCAATTTCCGCAACCCAGCCGATTTACACATAAATTTTTTCTCTATTTTAATAAATCTTTGCCCATAAGCGAGCCTGGCTTTGAACTAAAAGGCAGCGCGCTCATTAATCTTCTGAAAAGCGTGCGCAGTGAAAGCTCGCGCATCGAGAGAGAGAGAGAGAGACTGTATGACTGGAGTCTCCCGGGAGAGCGCCGGTGGCCACAGCACACCAGCAGCCAGCAACTTTTCCACCCTCTCTCTCTCTCTCTCCCTTCCAAAGCGCGCCAGGCTAAAGCTTCCGCTCTGTCCGGCCGCTTCTCAGTTCGATACGGAAGCTCGAGCGAGACACGCGCGCGCTGCTCCTCACCGATATACATTTCCTCTGCACGGTCATATATACGTAGCAGAGGCAGCGAGCTTTTTCTCACTGCGCGCCAAAATCTTGAAATTCTCACTTTCGAATCGGGCTCTCGTTTTTTGCTTTCGTTGGAGGTAAAGCTTTGATTATCGCTCGGGAATCTCGGTGGTATCGAGATTGATTGAGATGGTTGGGTAGGTCGGGATGTTGGGAGAGCTGTCTTGGAAATAGGATCTGGAAGATAGCTAGTGGAAGTGATCCAGGGGACTGGTACCCTCGTGTGCTTGCGTAGTTATCCGTGAATCGAATGGTGGCTTTGGCAGTGCTGCGTGGCCGAGACGAGGCTTGTGGCGATTTTCGAAATGTTGCCCTGTCCCGGGCTCGATAGAGGCTGTTGATTTTTTGGATAGCCACCCCCGCCGCGCGAGCAGTGATATCGAGTACGGCTAGGGCAGATTGGTTGGTATATGTATATATATACTGTTGAATCATTTTGGAAGAAGGAAAAGAGGATGACCTTGGGATTATGCTTTGTAGACGGAGAAAAGTAGAAATAAGAATGATGTTCTGTTGCGTATTTAAAGAATCACTGTTTATCATCATTTTTGGTTCTCGACGATTATAAGTGTTTTTTTGGTTTTGTTGTTATGGATTTTTACACGAACATTGTCGTCTTTATATGATCTTTTCGTTATTGAAATGTAAAGAATCGTTTGTTTCTTTTAAGCTGAATTATTCATAAATCATCTACAAGTTTATATGTAGCCTAAGTGTATTTATTAAATATTTTTTCTTTAAAAAGTAGAGGTTCTTTGGTGTACGTTTATTTTTACCCTTTTATGATATTTGTTAGAATTCATTGCATGAGAATATTAGTTTTACTTTTAAATATTTCTTCGATATTGTAGATTCGTACGACTTTAAAATATAATAAAGTTTTAATGTTATATTTAATTAAATGTGTACAAATTATTTCACGAAAACCAGATAAATACGTTTTATTATTTTAAATAATTAGAGTGCTTTTAATTCATGCGTTTATACTGTAGGGTAAATTATTATGAAAGGAAATAATTTTATACATTAATTAAACCAGCATCATATGTTTTTGAATTTTACATATTTATCAGTTTCCAGGTTAAATTATAACCTAGAGTAAAAAGAAACTAATGAAATATTTTAATTAAGGATTTCCATACGCGAAAATTTGTAAAACATTTTTGTAATAGAATAAGCAAAAAATATTTTCATTCTCACAAGTAATGAATTAAAATTTGGATAATGGACTTTCTTACGCTTTTGGACTGAATTGTAAAACCCTATAACGAAATTTGGTTATGTTTAAACTATAGTAACTGAATTGTACTATTCTACTGAATTGTATATATAACATTTTATAATAATATATGCCTACACCTCAATTTTTTTAAGTACTCTATAACTTCATTAAAATAATTAATGGAGTTTAGAGAGTTAAGTGTCAGTGTACTTTTAGTAGTTTTATTAATTTATACGTTTTTGCTAAAATCCTAAGCTTACTAGAATATGAGAATAAAGAGCGCAAAGTTTGAATCGTCCGCGAAAAGTGTTTAGATTTACTGCAACGTACACAGTTTGGCGATAAAAATTACAGTGTGATATATTTTTTTTTACTGTAAAATTACAACAATTTTACTTATTTTTAAAATGTTAATCTAAAACTCACTGTGGTACTCTTCAAATCATAAATATCTTAAAATTACGTTCCTTTTATTAAAACAATTAAATAATGGTAATGCACAAGCATTCGTCTCCCTTAATACCGAGTAACGATTATTGCTTACTAAATTTACTTTCTACTTACTTAATCGTGTGGAAAGTCACGTGACTAATAACGCGATTAATCATCTGATTCTGCCGCGATTAATCATGCGATATTAAGATAGCAGCGGAGACCTTAAACGCGTAACTTGAGTCGATGTCTCACTTTATATTTATTTACTTTGCATCCTCTTTTTTCATTGATTTACTATTAAGCTTATCCGAATTTAAGTTATTTATAAAATACTTTTAAAATATGCAAATAACGACGAGACTTGACTAAAAATAATACTTATTAATTTAAAATGCTTAAAACTATAAAATTGATGAGATGAGTAATCGCAATGTTGGTACAGCTTTAGTATATTCGGTGTTTGAATTTTACCCTTCGAAAAACCTCTGAATACAGATTTAGACTCGTAAAATTGGAATTTCGTTTGAATCTGTAAGGCATCACCCCAAATTGAGTAAAAACCAAATTTCCATAATTGGTGCGTTATAAAAAAATCAATTTATAGGAAATTTTATTTGATTTAATTTTATTTTATCTTCGTAAATCTGAAGATGTATTTTTTATTATGCTGAAAATAACTAATATTTTTATTTATAAAATAGTTATTTATAAAACATTTTAATTTTTGCAGTTTTTATAAACTTTTATAAAAGAAAATTTTTATTACAGTGAAAAATTTATGAGTAATAATAAAAATTTATTACTACTTTTATTGAAAATTATTGATAATATATTTTTTCTTTTTTTAATTAAAAACTAATTTTTTTAATACTTTTCAAATTTTGTTTATTAAATAATGATAAAGTCAACTAAAAGTAATGATGTTTTAAAATTTACATTAAACATTTAACACATTCATGATTACATTTCAGTATCAAAATAATATACTTCCTGATTTATTTCATAAAAATAAGAAGTATAAAACGGATCGTGGCACGTATATATTTTAAGATTAAGCATCCCTATCATCCCTCTCTACTTCTATTATGCATAGTAAGCAAGTTGTTTAAACCCGCGCGTTTTCACGTTGATAATATAAGGACGATTCGAATAAAAATTTACAACGGCATTTGTAATTTAGTGGGTAGAGCATCCGTCGCTTGAATGTTGAAATGAAACGTACCGCGATCAATTCGTAATCGAGTCAAGCCATGCCCTTTTTTAATTTCTCCTCTTTTCATATTAATTGTTCTTGATTCATCAAATATAAAAATTCGTAAAATTTCATGAGTAAGTGAATATTTATAAAATTTTGACATTATTATCCATACAAATATCTAAAGCTACTATACTACCGACGAAATAATTAGAAACTACAAATTATCTCACATAACAAGATCGACGAAATAATTAATTTTTTCTATAAAAAAAAAAAAACTATTAAATCCAATCACTTGACCGTCGCTGAAAAAGCGGCAGCTCCTCGGCCAAGAGCTTCAATTCCTTTAAACCAGCTTGACTCAGAGATGATGGAAACGTCAGTCGCACAGATTTGCCGCTTAGCTCGTAGTCGCAGTAGTTATCGCCACTCCAGTAGTAATAGCCGTCTTAGTACCAATAGACATTTCAGTAGTAAAAGACTTTTCAGTGGTAACAGCCGTAACAGTAGTAACAGTCATTTTAATAGAATTAGTCGTATAAAGCTTTTCTCAAATTCGATCCTGATAGCTGAGACTATAAAGGAAGCGATTAGTATTGCAAGTAGTGAATTTGGAGTTGGATTCGTCGCTGGAATGGACTCGGCGTCGTCTTTCAATGACCAGTTAGAGGAGGGTCGTGAACGCAAGTAGCGGCGCTCGGCGCATCGTTTGTAAACATTGATTTATAGAAAATTATTATGATTATTTTTTATTTATAAAATAATGTTCATTTAGAATGAAGTCCTAGCTGTTTTATATCGAACCTAAGACAGATATGAAATGGTAAATATTGTAAATATTTTTATGTCTAAACTAAAAAACTGAGGACCCAACAAATTGTTTCGATCTGTAAAGTTCATTTTACAGTCCTCTAACCTCAAAATCGCAACTTTGATGCGGTTTTTCGGCCCTCTGTCTGTAAAATATTGTACGTACCTGTTACGGAAGGTAATTATCTATCTCGTGTGACTTTCGGCCTCGCATCGCTCGCCCGAAAACTGTCACACGAACTAGATAATCACCTTCCGCCCCAAGTACGTAATATACTATTACATATTTGTAACGCTTTTTAGGTTAAGTAACATATCGATTTTGCAAGTAATTCTATTACAACTAAATTTTGCTCGTTAGGTACCTAATAAACTACTCTATAGCCCAATAAATTTTACACACGCAATTATAAACTTAATACTTTACATCAAATTATAATTGATTGCAAAATCAGGAAAAATTCACTTTAATCATATAAACATTACGGAGCAAATTAAGTTAACTCCACTTCTAATGTTCGTAAAGATTAAAGTGTTAAAAATACTAATTTTTCACTATAAGTAGTTGGTAAAAATAGCCTACTTCTCACATCGCTTGCTCTGCAGGATTTGACTGGGGTTGACGTATCGAGCTTGACGAGACCTCAATTTCTAAGCTATTTCTCCAATTTAGGAAGGTAAATTGAATCTCGTGGTCGTTCAAAATTTGCACCACGTTTAACTTTGTTCGCGTTGATGAACTTTTCATCGTGGAAAGGCAAGGGTACTTTCAAAATTCATCGAAAGGAATAAAGAGGTTTATATAGACGGATAAAATAATTTTTCTATAATTATACACGTTATCTGATAAAACTGGAACAGACTCGTGCATGTGTGATTATTTATTATTGAAATTGTATTTTTTATTAAAATGTTACTGAAGCTTAATCTAAAATATTAATAAATATTTCTATCCAGGAGTGAACTTGTAGATACTGCAAATACGTACATGGCAGGTTCCTATATAGATTAAATACTGGCCTTAATCTGCAAGACACATCTTTTCTTTTGTTGAAAAATAGTAATTCTAAAAGTTTGAGGGTTGGATCAGTAGTGGACTTATTGTTTTTTAATTAAAATACCTTTTCAAAATTAATTATTTAATATAATTACACTTTAATGAAATTGAGCTACAGTGATAAAAATGAAAGCTCTTTTTTGACAACTGATTTTAATTATATTACACTAATCTTTTACAAAAATTTACGATTTTAATTTGTATAAATTTGTGAAAGAGAAAACTTGTATATTCGCTTACTCGCAGTTGCAGTTTCTCGTTTTAAAATATTTAAATGCAACTGAAAATGTCATTGATTCGCCAGAGGACACATTGAACATTTAAATTCCAAATAATTGCCAGCAAAAAGTTAGCAAAGGCAAAAGATCAATCAGACAGGAAGCCAAATAGGATGATAAAAATACGGAAATAGCGATGGAAGTTGTAAAAGAAGATAGAAAAACAAAGATAATGATAGCATTATAATAGTAAAGGCAGAAATATTTAAAATACAACAAAAAGGCATAAAGAAAATGTCCTAAAGACATTCCAGAGCAAATAAATTGAAAGAAAAACAGGTATGCACACGCGCGCAAAGCCAAAGGAAAATATTGAAAATACACAATTTAGATACAGTAAAAGCTCTTCGGTGTCTCTTGGCGACCGCGTTTCTGCGAATACCATAATATTTCCAAACTCACATTGTAATTTTGCGTCGCAAAACTTGCCGCAAAGAGGAGAAAATACATGTACACGCTTAAAAAAGTATGCCCCTTTTTTGCTTCAAAGAAAGCGTGTGTGCGCGGGCCTATTTATATCATCTTGAATATAATAAAATCGATTCGCAAGGATCGATGCTGCAGCTGTATAAATAAACTTCGAGTTAATGTAAAGTATGTTCGTTATTAATCATACTCTTATTTATTTTTTTAGATATAACTAACAACACAGTGAAAAATGTTCAATGTAATAAGTAATTCAACTTCTTAGTTTTTAATTGCAAAAATTAGTCAATACCCTATGCTTGAACAAACTTATTACTCATCTGAGCGAAAATTAACTTTAAAATTAATTAATAAAATTTGTTAGTAATGTTTCAAATTTCCATAACATTGAAAATTCAATTTTGAGAGTAAATGTATTCTTATACATTTTTTCTAAAAATTAAAACTGTAAGGTCCAAAGTGTAAAAGGGATATACTGTTGTAATCTTATGGTACAGCAATTTCATAGTAAAAATGACTCAAAAATTAGTCAAGTGTAATAGTACATAGTGCTATGAGAGTAAAAAATGAGCTACGTGTACCAAGGGTGAGATGTTATCAGTGTGAGCCGGAGTTGTGAGAAAAATTCCGTAGAATGGAAAAAATGAGTTTCTTTATCCACATGCTTAGCCACGCTCGAAATATGCGATTTTCTACGCTAGAGTTTTAAGCGTGACAAGAGGCTTATATCATACTTAAGCCTGAGAAAGTATTATTCAAATGCAAAAGTTAGTCAAGTTATAAGAGTTGAGTTTATCTACCTCTGAAACCGACTAACCCCAGTTTCCTTAAATAGTTTACTTTGATAATACTTTTGGGTGGAACTAAGCTAGATTAAGTTACATGGGAGTTTGGTAAAACAAAACACTTTATTTACAAGAACAACGTTCCAAAGTAAATATATCGGATGACGTGTACGTAAATGCAAGAATAGACATGAGTACACAAAGTTAATAGCACCCTCTTGTTGAATTATTGAATTGATCTGACAAGGTGATATAGTGTACCTACAGATTATACAAGAAAAAGAATATTTGTTCAGGATATAGATAATCAAATGTATAGACGCAGATAAATACTGGTGAATATATATATATATAGTTCATAAAAGTAATAAAGAGGAGTAGAAAAAGGGTTAGTAATCGGTTCCAGACAGATTGGATAACTTAAACATTCCTAGTAGAAATAGATCTTTAAGAACAATGACGCTAGAAATCTGTAATAAGTAAGAAAAATATATTTTAAAGTATAACTTGAATGCCGGATTAGAAATATTTGCTATATTTTTAAAACATTTCAAAACATTTTAGAAATGTTCTGCTACTATATATATAATTGTTGTACAATGCAAATGCTATATTTCCACATTTTTATATACTGTAACTTCGGAGGAAATGATTGCTATTTTTCAAAATCTTATTAATACCATTGCCAATTCGTTAACACTTTAAATCATGATCCATAATTTCTAAAAATCTTTAAACTACAGAATATTGAATTTTTTAAAAATGTAGTTGTTTTTTAAATAGTCAAATAAATGTTCAAAAATTAAGAAAGACAAAAAGTTATCTATTAAACTTATAATATTTGGTAACAACAATTATCATGATTTTCATTCAACCATTATCATGAAATTATTTTTTTCAAAAAACTCATAAATTCTTTTTAAAATAAAAGCGTTAAATGAAAAGTTTTTAATTATGAGAAAAGAAGGGCTTCAGTAAATCCAAAAACTTCTAACTCCGAAAAGTAGATATTTTAAAACTCTTTAATGATAAGAAGTTTAATTATAGTATGCACAACGTAAAAAAATAAGAAAAAATAATTTCTGGAAATTAACAAATTGTTCTGAAATTATAACAATTGATTTTGTACTAATTTCCTTTACAAAAAATATGAGCCTAGTTGAATCAAAATTACTTTAGTAGATTAAAAGATGTAGAAGCTCATACGCAAACGAGCAAGCTTTTGAATATTTGATGTTCTTTTACTGATATTATTTTGAGATTTTTATGATTTACCTTATATTTGACATGTAAATAGATGATGTTACTTCAAATATATATAACTTACATCTTTTACAATGTAAGAATCCAGCTGAAATTGTTATACGCATGTAAATTATTATTCTAACAAAAAATTCTATTAAAACAGATTAGAGTGCACTTTAATCATCTATGTATGTTATATGCTTAATTTATCTGTACTTACAAATAAAGGCAATACTTTATTTAAGCGTAGACATAGTGTATAAGTAGTATACGCATGACTTGATTTTATGTATGAAGCTTGCGAAAATATATTAGCGAGATTGTTTTCGATTCATTTAGTTTCATAATCGCTATAAAAACGACATAAAAGTTTTTTATTACTGAAAGCAATAACTTTAATGTGCATTAAAATATAACTTTTATATAAATAATATATATTTACAAGTAATTTAAATTGAAAATTCATGGCATTAATAAATGTCATGTGCACTGCAGTTAACGACAATTGAAGAAGATATCTATTTTCCTCTAATTTAGAATATTTCGATTCATATCACTATTATATTTACAGCATTATATATTATAAATAATACTACTTCATTTGTCTACTGATAACAAAGGCATTATTAAACAAGTATACAATGCATAAAGAAAAAAATCGATTCACTGTGAGCACAATAAAACAAGTCTAATTGTTTTGCAGCGCTGCTTCAATACGTTATTGTCGTCCTTCGCGAGATATAAATTTATCATTTTTTAATTATGTAACTCTTTATACAGTCACTTTTATTATTTAATTGATACCCACGATTTAAATTCAATTTCTGTAAACTTTATTGTATCAATGTAAAACAATAATAGAGATGCAAACGAATAAATTGTATAATAACCGAGATTTAAAAATTATTATTACGAATCAAAAAACCTAAACTTCAAAAATTTATATATTTCTGAAATTACATAAAAATATAAAAAAGAGTTATATGTTTGATAAATAAATGGTGATATATTAATAATAAAAATATAAGGATAAAAAATTATATTCTCACTCCATTAATTTTCGTTTAATTAATCAAATCACAATCATTAAAAATCTGTAATTTTAAGTATCTATAAAACTTATAATCCTTTGGAGAGTAGAAAGCTGACACAAAAGATATAAATTAAATAGGACATATAAAAACCGATACATATCGAGAGTATTAAAAGCACGGATCATCGAGTTTTATCAGACTCTTTCGGTCCTTTTCAACTAATTACCCCATAAGTACAATCTCTTCGAATAATACTTTGTAATATTTTTAAGAGATTATGCTTATAGTATCATGGTATACATTATGGTATGTATATGATATATTTCTGTATTATAGTAGTATGGTAATAAATAGGTATTTTTATTCTATTCCAATTTAAAAAATCTATGATTTCATTTAATAAATTATATAAAAATAAATTGAACTAGTTAATATTTCATTGGTATTTAATAATGTTGCATTTAGTATCCTTCTCATTCATATAATAATGCACTTAACTTATTTTTATTATTACTTTTTAAGATATCGTAAGAAAAGTTACAATTAAATTTATCAAATAAAATAACCACGATACCTAATCTAGAATCACTAGTATGAAAGCGTAGATGATTTAAAGATCTTCAAAATGCATTACGGTAGAACTAAACTTACGATACTTGACACAAAAATGGGAATATTAAATACTGAAACGCTAAAATCGCTTTCAAACAATTGCGCTATATAGACACTCGTGAATGTATGTGCCTAAAAAGCACATTTTCTAAAAATTTTAAACGTAGCCCAATTTTAATTTTAAAAAATATGTGACAAATTTATTATTTTTTTTTTCTAAAAATATTTTGTGAAAAAGTATGAAAAAATATTCTAATTCGGATTTATGAAAAAGTTGCTTCTGAAAGAAATATTTCATTAAACAGCAAAACATGTTCACAGGATGCAGTATATTTTATTTTTAACTTTAGATCGCAACCGACCGAGTTTTAATTTGAAAAAATAAATGAATTTGAATATTTATTTTTACTCGCAATATGAGAAAATTTATTAAAAATTCTGATTAAAAGTAAGTCCAAATATTGAACAATGTTAAGGTAAAAAAGAACAGATTCATAAAGTTTGTTTTACCTTCACGCAGGTAGAAGTTTTTTAAATGCATTTAAACGAACTCAATTTCCGCTGTTATTTTCGTTTACTATTGATGTCATACGCTCGAAGAATACATAAAGCCATTTGTACTAAAATTATTCAAAATAATCCAGAGTACAATTACGACATCAATGCTCATGACAGGTTATCTCACGACCAACTTAACCGCAGATACGTATTTCAAGCTCCCGCTATTTATATAGACGGAGGCAGAGAAAAAAAAACAAAAGAAGCTTTGGGACAAAGCAATCGTCATGTCGTCAAACAATGTTGCCTGTTGTTAGCATTGTCAAAAAGCAAGTAAAGAAACTAATTAATCAAGTAATCGGTGTTTGGAGAATAGACACGCGATCGATTGCTACTTTGCTCCCGGGAGTAACTATAGTGGTGTGCGCGCGTCGAAAGTTGGGGGAGATTGAAAGAGAAACAGAGAGAGGGAGAGAGGGAAAAAGCGAGAGAGGGTTTCAGCTGTATATAGAGAGAGGGAGAGGGAGATAGCGGAAGGGAGAAATAACCGGAGAGTGAAAATACGTATTCTATAATGCTGCTGGTACATGATAACATGCGTATCTTGCGGATCGTGGCGAGATTTTGTTTTCACGGGCTTGCTAATGGATTAGTTGATGATATCTTTATGCTGCCAGTGTAACCAATAATTTTGGTAATTAAAAGTGCATGCATCATTGAAATTTTCAGTGATTTTAAGTAATATAAATATGGAAAGAATATGTTAAAAATACGTATTTATAAAACAGAAAAAATGAAAAACTCGTCTGTCACGTTTCTTTTGAAGAGTTAAATCAAGTAGGATAATAATAAGTAGGAAATTACACAGAATTGTTATAATATTCTAATAAGAT
>JAPYZA010006248.1:0-11260 GCA_030522685.1 Eupelmus azureus | reverse complement strand
TACATTCGTTTTTAAGCAGACGCAACAATGACTTTTCCCAACAATCAATAATACAAACAAAACCCTTCTTATCACACGCAATTAGCAAACTAATCCCACTCATTCTCAATTCCAGAAAACTGTATACAACACAAACACTCCTCTTATCTCTCCACTTACACCCAAGCAAACAAGCCACTATTGTAGAAGCAGCCTAAAGCCCGGAGGTATAACGGCAGTCGAACACAGCGTTCCAGCGGCAGCGGCATCCAGTCGGCCGGCGATTACATCGGCGAGTCGTTGTCTGCTACTCCGTGCCTGTTCTTTTGGATACACAAAATCGACTCTGCATCCGAAGACGGCCGGGAACTACTTGCTTGTCCGACAAGTGAGTTCAAAGGTTAGACTTTTATACCAGTCATTGGTTCTTTTTTTTTCTGACAGACAGTTTTCGAAAGGCGAGGATGTTGTGCACTTCTCGGCTCCGATTTACGGCTAAGGGGTTAGATGCATGCGCCTTCTCGGAAGATCAATACAGCTTTTCAGCGAATTGCTTGCTCGGGCTGGAGTTTATTTTAATGAGGTGTTAGTAGTATCAGAGGAATTGAATGTTCGATTGGGATTGTCAGTTTAAACTAACGAGCCGTTGTAATTGTTAACGAAGGAGTTGATGAGGTGTTGCGGCGTGGAAGGTTTGGATTGAACAATGGGAAAAATTGCATTGTAAGCGGATAATATTGTTGCTAATGAGCGGGATCGTAAATCAGTCTTGGGTAGAAATAGCTTTTGATTATTAAATTGTAAATAGCCAAGGTGCTTTTTTTGTGAAACGTTGTAATTTCACTGCATTATTAGCGGTATCAATGCCTGGTTTTTGTATTTAACGAATGAGAAATTAATTTATAATATATTGCGCTTTATTACTTGAGAAACTGCTAACAATCATTTTCTTGGTCCACAAGATTTTGAGAGAACTGTTTTAACGTTTAATAATTCATTATATCTGATTTGGCGTTATGTAAACATAATAACGTATAACGTAACTTTTATGCCGTACAAAAATAAATAAATAATATACATATACTACCGAACAGAAAGTTCAGAACAAATATCTTATTTTCATCTCGCTATATAATTTAAACAAAACCACTTCTCCTAATATATTATACGAAACAACAATAAAAAAACTTTTACTTTTATTAAATAAATCGCATAACGCTTCAACACTGATAGCCTCTGTCAAAACATCTTAAAATAAACCAGTCTGAAGTAGCAGCTATCACTATCAGAATCGTACAGATTCCGAACTTTTTATTCATTCACCTCATTTTTTATTCCTCTTTCCATTATCTCATGAGAACATTCAGTTTAAGGTTGACTTACTCCGGGACTGCAGCGAGCGAGATACTCCGAGCTTCATAAAAACAAGCGCACCACGCGACGAGCAAGTGATATACCTATAAACAATAATGGATAAGCTGGTGACGAGCGAGGCAGTGGCGGGATGTACCACTTGCGCGCTGCCGAAAAAAAGCCAAGTGGAGACGGCAAAGACGAGCGACTGTAAAAAGCCAACGACGCCGAAATCAGCAAAGACCGAGGATAACAACAACGTGCCGATCGAGACAGCCAGGAAAAACAGCGACGGCGACGTTGTTGCGTCACCCGAGAGGCCGAAGAAAATTCCGGTTATCGAAAAATCCGTGAGAACTAGTTTTGACGTTTGAGATTAGGATTCAGACAAACGATCGTTAAATGGGATGAAAGCGGTTGATTCTGATTCTGATAATGCTAAAATTTTTATTTATTTTTGATTTATTAAGCTGGATTCGGCAAATTAATTAAAAAAACTTTTCACATTAAATTTTTATGGTTAATTATTGCTTGACTTTATCTTTCGTTTAGTAATTTCAATAAAATTATATTGTCTTTTATTTTTAAAATTTCTAATGACCGATTTTAATGTAGATCGTTAATTATATTTTTAAATTTGCAGAAGACTAAAAATAAGAAAAGTAAGAAAGATAATTATTAATTTCCAGCCAAATCCTGAACCAGCAAAGGCGGCTGTGCCCCGGACTCGACGTCCACTTCCAGCGCCGGCCCTCGGTGGCCGTCCTCTGGTTTTGGCGACCCATTTGGTACCATCGCTGCCTGTAGGACTGTTCGAGGTCCTCGCTGAGGCGATCGAAGCTGCAACCGGCCAGCCAGTTGTGCTGTTGCATGAAGCGCGATCCGACCGACCGGTTGCCAAGGATGTCACAGATATCGGTATAGACACTTCGATCGATCGATTCGTCGTTTGTGATTCGTAGACATTCGCCTCTTATATTTTCGTTTGAAAATTTACCTAGTTATTGAACTAGTCATCTCTGAGAAAAATAGAGTACTTGTATTACTTCTTTATAAAATTATATTAGTTTTGTTATATTAAAAATGTTTTATGCTAGTGTAGTTATATGGCTATACACTATACGTTATTAGTACTAATTTATGTTTTGCTTAGCGATCTTACCTGCCTGCGAAGACTGGGATGACGGGAATCTGCTGCCGGTGAGCTTTGTTTTCGAGCACCGTATGAACAAGAGTTTTTCTCCTGCCGTTTATGCTGACGTCGTCGTTGCCACGGATCGAGCACCTCACGTTGAAGTAAATATTGCTTTCGTTTAATTTTCACTTTACCGACAAGTATTTTTTGCATGAATTTTAGTACTTGAGAGTTAGATATTCATTTTACATATTTTTTAAGAATCTAATGGATCTGCGAGGCCATAGGTGCGCTTTGCCAGATAGAAAACGAGCAGTCGGAGCAGCGGCGTTGCTGTTTAATCACTTACGATCAAAAGGCGAAGGACCAGCTTTCTTTGGAAATACGTTAGGTAAATTAATTAGTAATTCCATTATACTGAGTTAAAACTTTGTCCTTTATAGCCTTTAGAATATGTTTGTAAATAGTAGTTTAGTAAATTTTTCTTTTTAAAAGAATTTTTTGCATATTTTATAATTGTTAAGAATTCCAGTGTTTCTAGTTTTAATGTGAAAATAGAAATTTTAATTTATGATGATACATATTTTAGATGCTAATTCACAAATGTCAGCACTGCAAATGGTGGCTGGAAAACAAGTTGAAGTTTGTATTCTGGAATCACCTGTTATAAAGTGCCACAGAAAGTCTCTGCCAGGCGTATACTCGCTTCATATTTTAAGTAGCTTGGGGCCATTGCCACCTTATCCGATTATAATCAATAAAAAAGTGCCAGGTAAGAACTTCATTTTCTTTTACTTTCATAAACTTAACAAGCAAAAAACATTTAATATTGATTTATTTTTATGAATTTCCAGTCGACATTAACACCAAAATTCAAAATTATTTGCTCAAGTTGCATGAAGATCCAGAGTGGATTGAAAAATTCGCACCTTACAGTGTTCAGGGCTTTGCTGAATATAGTAAAAGCCTTTACGATGTTCAAGACATGAAAACTGTAGCAACCTCAGCCCCATATTACTGAAAGTGATAAATCTTGTCTTTCAATGTAATTGAACAAGAACTGCATATATACACTATTTTTATACATGTATCTTTGTGATATGATTTATAACAAAATATGTATGGTATTTTTTAACAATTTAATTGCATATGAGTGCAATCTTTTACTTTTATACTAAAAAATTATTAAAATAAAAGATAAGATCTATTAAAAAAACTAATATTTATAGTTAGTAAGTTTATTTTTTTCCTCAGATAATATTTTATAACAAACGTAATTCTGAAACGTTCTTAAAATCTTAAGTTTTAAATTTTATTATCTGCTTATATTTTTTCTTGTATTTATAACTTTTTGACAAAAATATTCTTGTGATCAATATTTAAATAAACATAAACAAATAATTAAAAGAAACTATAAAGTATCATAATATTTTAATAATCTCTTTCTTTAACTTCAAAATAAAGTAATTAATTAATAAAAGAAATTATCAATACTTATTAAAAAGAATATTTTTTTATCACAATTTACCCATGTAATAAATTATAATACTTCTATTTATCACTATATCTTTTTATAGCATATTAAACATTTTTCCCCAAATCATTTCATTAATTCACTGATTTTCACTGAGATACTTGCGGCATTATACATTTTTTTAAAATTAACAATGCTAAACAACCTCACTCATACTATACTTTTCAATTAATCAAGAAAATAACATTTCTAAAATATAAAATATTGTGTTTAATTACATTTTTTTAAATACCTACACTTAACTCGAAGCAATAAAATTAATCACATGAATCCGTGTTTATTTTCGCAAAAGCCGCCGGAAAAAAGCTAAATAATCTTGAAAACTTGATCGATCGAACACCAGATGGCCCAAAAGTTTAGTCGAAGTTAGGTTACAACAGACGACACGTCAAACTTGACGTAGCCATGGACGGTCAGTTATTGGTGA
Source organism: Eupelmus azureus (assembly GCA_030522685.1). Taxonomy (NCBI): domain Eukaryota; kingdom Metazoa; phylum Arthropoda; class Insecta; order Hymenoptera; family Eupelmidae; genus Eupelmus; species Eupelmus azureus. The sequence continues at coordinate 6,832 of JAPYZA010006248.1, read as the reverse complement.
GTATTTTCATAAAGTTTGGTTTTGTTTTTATGAGCGAATCAAAGGTCATTAGATGATCTCATTTTCTTTGCGACCGAGCCATTCTGATCGTCTAAGCCGACGACTCAAAGTGATTCGCCAAGCCAAGCGTGCCGCGTAACATAACCTCTTTAAAATGTACCACACTGCTAGCAAAGATTTCAATGAGATATATGTACGAATTAAATAAAGATATTTAGATAAAAGTGTATTCTTTATCTAATGAGCACGTACTGTTTTATTCTAGGAACCAACTTTGTACACGGTTAAAGGAATAGCCATCTTGGACAACGATGGCAACAGGATACTTGCCAAGTACTACGATAAGAATGTTTTCCCAACATCAAAGGAGCAAAAGGCATTTGAAAAGAATCTATTCAACAAAACACATAGAGCTAATGCAGAGATTATAATGCTTGATGGTTTAACGTGTGTGTACAAAAGTAATGTTGATCTATTTTTCTATGTGATGGGAAGTTCCCATGAAAACGAGGTTTGTACTGCAATTAAATACAAGATGGCATCAAATAATATTACTTTGTATTCTAATTGTAAATCTGTTTTGCAGTTGATTTTAATGAGTGTACTGAACTGTTTATATGAATCCGTAAGTCATATTCTTCGGAAAAATGTTGAGAAAAGAGCAGTTCTGGATAGCTTAGACATTGTTATGCTAGCATTAGATGAAATTTGTGATGGAGGGTAAGTTTGATGGATTATCAGTAGTTCTCTTTATATCATATTTTCTGTAAGTTAAAATTTAAGTAATATTAATTACAAATATTTATGTATATTTTAGTATTATTCTTGATGCTGATGCCACAAGTGTAGTTCAAAGAGTTGCGTTGAGAACAGATGACATACCTTTAGGAGAACAAACAGTAGCACAAGTATGTTACATCTTAACAGATTTAATTTTCAATTTATCAAATACATAAAGTACTTTTTATTAATCTTAACTATTTTTACAGGTTTTACAATCAGCCAAAGAACAGCTAAAATGGTCTTTACTAAAATAGGTACTTTTTATTTTTAAAATTTTATGGTATTTAAAAACAAGATAATGCTGTTTTCGAAGATTTGTATTAAATAATTGATGTAATTTTATTTTCACATTCCGTCATCGCACTAAGTTTTCCATGTCTGGAAAAATTTAGGAACAAGATTAATTAATAATGGCTAGGCTATCCCATTTGTTATCTTGTGTCATCACTTGAAAGTATTTATATTTTACATAAATAAATATTAAAAATGTCTTTTTATTAAAATAAAAATTTTTCTTTTAACAATGCCTGTATAATATCCACAGTTAGGCCATATAACAGAATATAGTTTGGCGTTTAAACTTTTTAACATTAACAATTTAACTAAAATAAAGTCAATTTAACGATTCTGATAATGATTACGATGTAATATAAAGATTATATTCATTATAATGTAAATATTATCTAAAAATATAAATATTTACTGGAAGAGACTTACAGTTGATAAAGAAGAAAGTTTTAAATGCTTGCTCCAGAAGATGGTAATGCTGGAATTAGCTTTAAAATAATATTATTGAAACAGATGACTTTTCTGTAAAAGTATTGTATATAAACTTATTATTAATTTAACAGCAACATATCTTCATAATAAAAAAAGAAAATAAACAAAAAATTTACATTTAAAAACGGCATAAAAAGTAACACTATTAAAATAACTTTTTAAAAGGTCAAAATTTTACTTAAAAAAATTTTTTTTCTTTAAATTTTTATATACAAATGAAATTATAATAAATACAAAATAATAAAGTTCATTGATAATCATCAACAATATTACAATGTTTATAATTGTTCTTAATGCAAAAGTCAATATAGTAAAAAAAATGCCAAGTTTCATTATTTCTACAAATTTCTATTCAATGCGCATTCCTTATACTCATTAATTTTTTTTTTATTTTTAATAATTTAATACTGCCGATTTATTAGGAGGATTAAATGTATTTTTGTTCTTGATATAAAAAGGAATATATATCTACAAAGTTCAAAATTACTGTTGTTTTATATATATTGTTTTTAATTCCACGTATTTAAAACTGTTTAAATTAGTGAATAACACTACTGCTAAACAAGTTACTTACATTCGTTACATGTTCACTGAACTTACATTTCACCGTTAAATTGCTTTTTTAATTGGTAGAATTAACATGCAATTTTTAATGTGCATACGTATTGTATGCTTACTAATATGAATATTTTCTGAATTTGGATAAAAATATAAACAGTTAGGTAAATATAGTTTTACTCTAGAATCGCATTAAATTACGTATCACTGGAGTACAATTTTTCAATGAAAATCAATGAGAGTCGTTTGAGCGTGTTACATAGAACTTTTCATATAAAGGCTGTTTACTAAAATTCAATCGATGAATAAAAAAAAACTTGCTATCAACAATCGATCATAAAAACGCACTCACTGCAAAAAAAAGAATTTCCCAATCACTACACCAAACAACTCACCAAATCCTAAAAACCCAACCCCCTCTTAATCCCTCCCAGACACCCACCCTCATCCCCCAGCTCTTCATCGTCGAATCAGTCAACAACTACCGAGTCGCGCAGCAGCCTCCATAAAACCAAAAGCAAAAACAAAGAAAAGCGAAGGCCGCTCGCTTAAAGAATAGATTTGGGTCGCTTGTCGTGACGTTAGCCGCGTCCCCGCGGATTTTGCCGTGTACACAGCAGCTACCTACAGAGCCGAGCGCCCCCAGGGAAATCTCACCCTCTCACTCTGGCGCTGAGGAAGAGATTGGAGCCAGGCGACGACGGCGCGGCTCGCTCGCTTATTTGGAGTCATGTGACAGAGCGAAAAAGCCGATTCGATCGCGCGCGGCCCAAGCGCTGGTTACTCTTTCATTGGCCGAGAGAGCCAGCAGCATGTGCGCAGTCTTCTCTCTTTTTCTCTCGGGAAATTTTAAATTTCATTACGACGGACGGGGAGGGTTTTCGTGCTCGCCTTTGCCTGTGTGAGCTGCTTTTTCTCCCGCGCGCTCTCTCGTGTCTTTATGTCTTCTTTAGTTTGGCTTTTTATGCTTTTTTGACTGGGGGTTTTTGGGGTGGGTTGGTTTGTTGGGTTACAATGTTGGTGAGTAATAATGCGTCTGTTTTTGTGTAGATTTTTTTTTAATAATGTTTTTGTGTGAGGGGCGTTCTTTTTGATCGAGATGTTGTGCGTTACTATGCATAGAATTTAATTCAGACGCTTATTGTAGGATAAAATTTATTAAACCTGCTTAACTTCGTATCTTTTCATGGCAGAAAAAATCGTATTTGTTCTTTAAATGAGAAAGTACTAATACGAGCAGTGCATATAAACATATCAATACTTATGTGGTAGTAAAAGTACTTCAAATATGAAAGTACTTATAGTTGAAGTATTTGTATCAAAAACTGCATGGAACTTATGTGAATAAGATATACAACTTTAAGCATAAGTTTCTAGTACTTGACAAAAAAGGTTAATGTTCATTATTACAATTTCTATGTGCACGTCATAAGTTGAAAAATTACTTGAAGTACTTCAAGTCTAAATAATCAAAATATGTAAAAAAATTACTTATAGAAATAATTTATAGAAGTATCTAGTACTTAAAGTATTTGTATACCTCCATAAATATTTAAATATTACTTTTCAAAAGTACTGTCAATCACTATAACGTATACGCACACAACGTCTTTACAGTCTATAATCAAAAAATACAGTTTCCACATCACAAGCTAACTTATTCATCTCCCAACAACATAAATACATTCACCACGCATCCCAAAATCACAACAATAAAACAACACCAATAAAAATTAGGACATCCAATCAAGCATAAATCCATCACCCCACAGCCGAACTGCCCATTCACCGTAAAATTTCAACTTTAATCGCGCGGCTCCAGCTCCCGCGAGTCTTTAAACCAACGACACGAGACGAAAAAAAAAGAGTCCGCAGCTCGCGTCGCCATTACAATAAATCCACTTTTTAATCCGAGCCTCGATACCCGCGCTCGTTTTCTTTCATTTGGCTATGATTTTTTCAGGCGCGCCTCGCCGGCAAATGAAAAAAGCGCCGATATCGCCGCGCGCCCCCGGAATTATTGGCCGGCCGGGCTTATTTATTGGCTTCATTTTTCCGGAAGAGACAAGGCCGCGGAAACTTGGCCGACGAATGAAAGAGCGATTCTCCCTCTCTTTTTTTTCTCGTCGCCTGCACATATGGAGAGATGGAAAAGCGGCGCGATTTATGGCTCGTCGCGCCTCGCCGGCAGCCGTTAATTATTGCGCGTTTCCAATTCTCCGTGTCGCGCGGTGTCTTTCTTTTGCCGAGCTGTGAATTATTCAGGCCGCTCGGCCGGATTGGAGGACGGAATGGGTATAAATGGTCGTTTGTACGGTGTTTTTCTTGTTTTATAGTGTAAACGGAGGCGGGCTGGGAGGGTAGGGGTCTGAATTATAATTTGTGTAACGCTCGGCGTTATCTATTGCTATAAGTCGAATGATCGGATGAAATAATTATTTTTACGCGGCTTTTTTGCCTGATTTTAAGACTCCTCCGGCATTATTTATACAAAGTATCGCTATAAATTCCCTTCGGCAACGCACAACTCTCTAAACTTCCCCGCTGCGTCTAAATTTCACATTAATCTCCACACGGAACAACAAAGCGCATATCAAAACATAAATTACCCTCACCCACGTATGCAAAGTCCCTCTCTCACAAAGGAATTAACGCGGCACGCGTCCACACCCAAGGCGAAGCCCATAACTACCGGCCAAATGACCCAGTTTAATACAGGTAATTGCTCGCGTCCTATGAATCGCCAGCAGTCGCGCTTGCAGTCAATCATCAATCCTCCCCCGCATTCGAGCCCGATGATCCGTGGGGTGCCGCATTCGGCGGCGAAGATTCCAAAACAAGGTGCGCCGACATATGCGACGGGGGTGGAAATGGCCCGCTAAATGGGCGGCCCCCTTGCGGCTAATTTTTGGCTTTGTAGTCTTGACCACCTGGACGCGCGCGCTCTGATTTACACGCTCGGCTGGCTCAGGCGAGTTTGTGTGTTTTTATAGCTGCGAGTGAGTCGAGTGTTGTGTGGGTGTAGCGGGGAAGCTTTGTGCTTGGTGCCAATTGCCGATCGTAAAGATCGTTCACGCTCGTTTGGTTTTCTTTGCGCTGCGACGCGTGGCTCTGTGCTGAGGTTGCGCCTTTGAAATCTTTAACGCTGGGGTAGTGTGTGTGGACGGCTAGTTTGTTGGGCTTTTGTTTGATTGGGGATTTATTGGGAGGGCAGGAGTGAGTGAAGCGTGATGATGGAGGGTGATGAATTTTTGCGCGCGATTGCTTTGGCTTTCATGCGAGGGTTGATGAGTGCCGAAATTGAAATAATTTTAAATAGCTGTGATGTGTATTGATTTTTATTAAGGTAATTGAGATTGATGAGAATCTTGTTATTAGTTCGAGGAATACTGGTATGTTCACTGTAAGCAAGAGATGTGTTTGTAATATTTGCTTTCAGGGTAAGACAACAAAACTAAAAGGTTTTATTTTTCGGTGGCGAATTACTAAGATTTATTCATAATATATCTCTATTACCTAGAGTGAGAATTTCCTAGCTTACCATTTTTCTAATATTACAAAACTTGAACAACTTGAAACATTCAGCAAATTTATCAGTTCAAGAATACTGGAAAGCTGTTTAGAATGCATAAATTTTACAATAGAATAAAATCTTGATTTTATAAATCACATACTAGCTTCCAATACTTCTGCAAAAATCCACCCTGCCATCTCGCACTACTCCCAATCACCTTCCAACCTCCACTGCATCCATCAACCACCTAAACAGAACCCGCCGCTTACTATATCTCAATACAAGCATAGCCCAGCCGGCAAGACAAATCATCTGCCATTCGCAAAGCGCATCAGCGCTCTTCTCAGCCCCGCGATTCGCAACGCTCATACTCATAAGAACATCGCTATCCCATCCCCATAGAAAACACAGCGCAGCTACCGTCGAGACAAGTCCAAGTTGCTCCTCTACCCCCCTGAGAGTCTCGCGCGCGAGCGCATGATCTGAGCCATAACCGGAGCGCTACGGGAGCGATGGTTTATGACGCCAACGGCGCAGCTCGCTTTGCGAAATTCCACTGCCGGCTTCCGGACTCTGGCTATGCTGCCGATGACGAGCAACGAGGCTCAGCTCTCAGTGCGGTTTTATGGCCGCGGAGAAAGTTCTGCTCGTGCTGGGCGCAGCAGCCAAAGAGAGAGCTTTCTAGCGGGGCCCCTCGCTCGCTTTATTACCCCCGTTGCTCGTCACGAGCGGGCCCTGTTTGATGTACGGTCTGGCTCTCGGCTCCGCTCGATCGCATAATTGTCGCTCCCGCGCACGTTATTAGCGCGCCGGCAATGAGTTGAGATTTTTCGGTGAAAGTTGGATGTTAGTGTTCGACGATGAGGTTGGTGTGTTTCGCGTGTTTGCTTTTGTAAGGGGAGCGCGTGCTTGGGAGAATGGTTAATTTATGGAGCGGGCCTTGTGTGGTTGTTGCGGTGCGAAATTATTTTGGCAGTCGGCTAAAAATTTGGGCAATGGGCGAGCAGTGACACTGACGTTTTTCCAGTTTGCTTTTATTGAGGCCTGGAGGATTGTAGTAAAGTTTTGTATATGATGACAGTGGGGTTCGTCAAAGATGTTTACTATACCAGAAATTATCTGAAAGAAAAAGAGGTGAAAGTGATTGTTGCACATATTTTCTCTACTGTCTTCACTCTTTAACTAAACTTACAATTA
>JAPYZA010006247.1:0-17917 GCA_030522685.1 Eupelmus azureus | reverse complement strand
ATTGCACGACGTGACTTATCGCCCTCGCTTCGCTCGGGCGCTAACTTCACGTCGTGCAATACGGAGCCACTTAAGGCACACGTATCGTAATGTACTATTTGTATCAATAAATAAAACAGATTCCTTAAACGTATGGAAGAAACACGTTTTCAAGTATTCTAAGTCAAATCACTGTGTTTTTAGAAAGCGTCTATATGGATGTGTGCGCGCGCGACGGTGTCTGTGTACCGCCTATACTTGCGAGTATGCGTGTAATCTGTATCTCTGAAATTATTTCAATAATTTTAATTTATAATCATTCAATGGTATATCTAATCTAAGTACTATATCACCAGTTAAATTTTTAACTAATTCTGATTTGTTTAAAAAAAATACTGCATTAATCCGGCTGAAATCTTGTACACAGATAACCTTTTGCTATATTTCTTAAGAACTTTGTAGCTTAATTTGTCTATTATTTTTATTTAATTAAGCAAATTTTATTTTTACCGTGATAACCAAGTTTATTAAAATTTTCTAAAGTTGTTATCTTTATCAAGGGAAACTGAACATTAAGTAAAACAAAATGTGTTCTTGTTTTTTTTTATTAATAATGTAATAAAATTTCCTATCCGTAATATAAATAATCACCAAAATCTTAACATGTTAAGATATTCTGAAGTGTTTGATTTATTACTCATACGTTATACAAAAAATATCAAGAAAACTTATCATAAATCATATTATATATTTATTAACAAAACTGTAATCACATCTTTATAATTTAGTAAACTTAGATAAAATCTTAGAATCTTGAATAAAAATTATTCTTAATTTTAAATTGATCTTAATTCTTTCTCATATTTATACATACGTATATACATATATATGTATATACACCCACCCACCCACTTACACACACACACACACACACACACACACATATATATTATATATATTATGATATATTATTTGTAATAACTATATATACAGAAAGGGTATAGTAAATGTTACTGTATCCTAAATATAGACAAAATTTGTGTTTGTACTATACAATCAATATAATACGCTGAGTAGTGCGAAATGTATCTTTAAGAAACTGATATTAAAACTATGTTATCATTTTGTAAAATTACTAAAGTTTTTTCATTGGTTTCAGAAGACGTGGGCTATAGGAGCGTCGAAATCACGTCAGCCTTCACGCACTTACCACAAAAAGGTAAGAATACGTTCTTCAGACATCCTATAAGATACATACGGCTTGAGTGATATTGGATCATTAATGTTATCGATTTTTAAACACATCGCTGTTTTATCTACGATTTACAAAAAAGAAAAAAAACAAATTTAGGCCCATGGCTATTTTATTGTTCCAGTATTTAAATATGAATAATCATAAAAGAAAAACAGTAATAATAACTCGTGTTTTTTAAAATCTCGGTAAAAATAATTTATCATCACTTAAGTTCGAGACTTGTTAAGCATATCATTGATTATAATAGTTAATAAACAAGGCTCACTGAGCCCTGAGGCCTTTAGGTCTGTATGGACTGAAAATCTACTTTAACTACTTTAACCCCAAGTTGAAGAAGTATGATTGCGCTTGATATACGAAATCACGTGGATGAAAGGTTGGACTGTACTACAAACTCAAAAGTTTAAAGAAACTGGAAAATTTAGGTTTCTTGTCATGACTTTTAAATATATATATATTCGCATGCAAGACAAAAGCCAATATAATTAAACGCATTAATGTAGCGTATATGTGTGCACAATAAAATCTGATGAACATCTTTCTTTCTTTAATTTTTTTCCGAACAATGCCAATATAATTCGTACGTGATAACATAAAAATTGCTTATATATTATTGAAATTTGAGTTTATCAATGAATGATGTTAAAGCAGTAAATGTCATTAGATTTTTGGACTTTCAGCGCTGTTTGCATTTTTCTTGTCCGTTCTTTTAAAAAATTGTTTCTTTATTTTTATTATAATACAATTGTCAAGATTTCTCTAATTTCTTAGCAATTCTTCTTCCAATTGGCGTTTACCAAAATTTCTCAGCCCTGACTGAAATTTCTCGGATTAAGTCGAGATTTCTCGAGATCCACCGAAATTTCTTGGGTTAAGCCGAGATTTCGAGACGGGAGTACGGGACGAGATCTCGTCTCGTCGAGGCAAATCTCGTCCCGTCTCGAGCTCGTACGTAGTTACACCGTGCGCGTTACATTATTTCCTTCATTTTTACTAGCATGCGTATCAATGTATCCTCTTACTCATATCTACGTGCGCTTCCTTCTTATCTGGATTTAAAAGCATATAGGCGCAAACGTTGTCAGTTTCGATAAACGCTTATCGACGCTATTAATGATTGTAAAATTAAAGCATTTAAAATAAAACGTTTGTTTTAAATAATTTTTTACTTTATAAATGGGACCAATTAGTTTCTACTGTTTATTAAATAGAATTTCAAATAAAGAGCCTAGTGCAAGAAAACGAACACAAAACGAGCCTCAAGTAAATATTTTCGTAAGCCGAAGTTGCCTTTCGTAAGTCTAGCTACATTTATTTCTTGTACTTAAGGTAGCCTCAACACAAGTGATTATTCATGTCAAAAAAAAAGTATTTATTACACTGAAAAAATTACAAAATACTTATATAGTCATCGAAAATTCAGAATCATCGTTTTTTTGCACTCGGTTTTTCAAATTTTATTAATTTCTTAATATTATTAAAGTAGCAAATTATTTTTTATTATAAATTTGACACTCTAAATATTGTTTATATTGAAGGAAAAAAAATAAAGAAACAAATTATTTCATTATTATACCGCTCTATTCAAATCGTAATCAGCTCTCTCATAACAAGCGTAACTCATGTATAATCACTGTCTTTGTAATCTCTCGAAGTAGCTGTCAAAGTCTTCCAAAGGATAGGTCATTGCGCAATGCACATAACGCTTTTAAAGACAAAAATACAAAAATAGAACTGCGAACATAAAATTATTTTCTTTCCAGAAGTTTCTTATTTACAATAGCATGTCGTACTTTTGTGCAAAGTAACTTATTATCATAATACTTTTTCTTCTGCAATTTTGATAAAATAGTATATTTTCAAAATAATTCGAATACATGTGTAATGACATAATTTATTATCATTTACAAGTAATCTTTAATGTGTCAGGTCGTTCATATTACCAATTTTATTAAATAATGTTAAAAATCTATTGATATTTTTATATCGATAACAAAATTGAAGCTATTTTAAAATTTAATTTAACGAATAAGTACTAAAACGAAGAAATAAATGAAATCTGTAATTCAAAAGTCAATGATTTTTATATTGATGTATGTTGCATATATAAATTGATTTTAAAGTACGCCTTTTAAAATGCATGCTTTGAGATTTACAAAAAGTATTTTGAATTGAAGAGAAAAAGATTGTATTTTTTTGCGGAAAGAGAAAAATAAAATAATGAAAAAGTTTGGAATAAAAAATAAAAAATCGTAATAATTAAATTGTTTTAAAAATCAGCGATTCAATAAATGAATATTAAATTGATTAATGCTTTAAATTATTTTCGTAAAAGAATTAGTTTCACTGAGCAGCTGTCTAGTATGAATAAAGTTTTAAAAGAGTATAAATAAAGTTTTCTTAATTATTGGAAAAAAAGATAGGAGTGTAGAATAGTAGCTGAGTTTAGCTGAGCTTACTTGATGAGCTTTTAATCGAGCATCCCTTCCAGTGTGGGAGAAGGAAAAGAAAAAGGAGAGCGAGCAGCGAAGCAGTTGATGTCGTTGGTGTCGTTCGCACACGCGCGCGCGCGCACACACAAATATCATTGAGAATTGTTGCTCTGTTCTCCCACTCTTTTCCTTGTCTCTCTCGAGCGGAACGGCTGTTATGAGCTCAGTCGAGGGCGGTTCGCTCGCGCGCTTCTACCGCTCCTCCTTCGCGACTTGGACTTTTCTTTTCGACTCTTGGCCACATTCACTCATTCTAAAGTGTCTTGGCTTTTTAAATCTTGCGCGGTTAAATTTTGCCCAATCCGCCGAGTTAATAGAATGAAAGAGACAAGAGGGAATGAAGTTTAAGTAGTGAGTCAGTGGGCCCTAGCATGTATAGTAATGCAGCACAGCAGCAGCGGCAGCAGTGACAGCAGAAGCGGAATAGAAAAAAAGATATGAAGAATCTGTACGATAAGAAAGACAAACAGCAAGCGTCCTAGAATAGGCGTATATAGGCGAGATATCGTCTTGATGTCTTATCTTTGCGGCCGGTTCACGTGAAACGCGCCCGCAATCTGCGCTTACGATCGCTCCGACAATTCAATATCTCTCAAAGCGTGCGCTCTCGCTGACGTCAAGACTTTAAATCTTCGGCTTTTTATATTTCTGTTTTGCTCTTTGAATAGCTCACTTTACTTGCGCGACTTTGTCTTGGTCTTTGTTTATGAATGTGAGTGAAAATAAAGCGTGCTGCTGGTGACAGTTGAAAAAATGAGCAAAATTTTGCAAAATTCCTGCTTTCTAGTGCGCGCAAACAACAGCTGGCCCCTTTTTTTTATATATATATATATATATATATATATACGCAAGCAAGTGTTGCGCGCAAAGCAAGTAGAGAGTAAAGCAGAGGATATCATGAGGATTTAAATTGGATGTTTGTCTAGGTACGTAAGTGGTAATAAGCGCATAAGCAGTAAGTGGTAGTGGCAGGGCGAAATGCGCGAGTCGCTAGTATGCGAGCAAGCTTGCAGTGCTGGGAGCAGCGCTTTCAGTCCATACAGGCCGTTAGTGAGGGCTCAGGAGCCTAATCCCAGCAGAATGATACCAGGCTTGTGTTTCGTATGCGTAGACATGGCGCGCGACACGCCGGGCTCGCCGATGTCGAGGTCGGCGCGCGAACAGCTGGCCGGCGCCACGGCCACCCTCACCTCAGGAGCTTACCACGCAGCGGCATCCGAGCATGCTGCGGCAGCAGCAGCCGCCGCGCTACACGGCAACGCCATCCAGCAAAAGATACTCGAGGTAATGTTTTTCAGGATTATTTTTACACTCCACTATTAATTAGCACCTTATCACCTTATCGCCTATCACTATTAATCACCATCACCATCACCATCACAATCCAACAGCCCAACAAATTACAAAATTACTACATTCATTTGCTATACTTATAAATAAACATTTTCTTTCTATTATTTAATCAGCCAATATTTAACTTCCTACTCCTTTATTTTTTCATATACTTACTTATACACTTATAGCTTCGTATATACTTTTTTCTTCTTCTTTTTATTCTATACTATAGTTTATTCGTTTATTAAATAAGAAATTTATCATTATAATATCAGATGAAACCATCAGATGAAAAATATTAGCCATATTCATTTCATACGTTAATTATTAAAACAAATTATTTTTAAACTTTTACATAAAAGTAGTATATCACGCTACTAGGAAGGAAATATAATGTCTCAGACTCCGTGTAAAACCAAGGGAGATGATAAATATGCGATCTGAGACTCTTTTTATTTCCTCCCATGGTGCAGACATTACTTTTTTGTCTTGCAAAGGAGGCGAAAGTCGGCATCGGGAAAAAAATCAGATACTTTTAAACCACCAAACAAAAAAGTTTATTTTTTACCATTTTTAGTATGTGATTAAAGCGATTAAAAATTAAAATACGAAGAATAGCCACGTAAACTCTAATAAAAGAAATTTGAGGGCCTAAAAAAATTATGAAGAATATTCATTTAAGGAATTATGTCGAGGTACATGTTAATAACAATTCTAATTCTAAAAAAAATCAATGTGGTACACTTGGAATAAATAAATAAATAAGACTTTCGAATTAATTTAATAATTTCAATAATTAATATATAGAATTCGCAGGCGCCTTACTTAGTTCACTTTATTCGGGAGTGCAATATACAACTTTTAATTCCACGAAAAGCACTTTGTTAGATTAAAAAATATTGAAATATAAATCATTTCCCTTTCCCTTTATAAAAAATGAATGTGTATTGTATTGTTGACAGCTTATTCGTTATCTGATTGGCTGAGAAGATGCGTTCTTTTATTTTTAAAAAAAAAAAAAAAAAAAAAAACAATATTGCATCATTCTAACCTCAAAATCATGACTTTGATCATGGCCTTACAGTAAAAAATAAAATTTATTTGAATTAAATAATATGATGTAGATTCAATGATAACATTATCTACTCTCTATAATACGTTTTTATAGATAATATTTATAATATGATAGTAATAGATATAATTTTCTTGATATAAAAATACCAAATATATTACGATCCCAAGTAAAAATTGATTCAATGTGAGGTGAAACTATGATGTAGAAACCTGCTCAGAATATTAAACGGAAAGCCCAAAATTATGTCGTAAACATTAATTAGATCAGTTGGGAAAAATTGTTTTTTAAGATTGCATTTTGTACAAGAAGTTGACAGAGTCTCTTTTTTAGAAGACTTCCACTGACTTTGTTAAAAAAAATTATTCATGGTAAAACTATGGTACTGTCGATAAGTTCAGATTTTGATATTAATATTTTTCTGTCTATATTTTTTTTAACAAAGTCAATCGATCTTTTCTGAACAAAGAACTCTGTTTGTTTCTTGTAAAATATACAATCTTAATAATATTTACCTGAACCCTATTTTTCTCTCTCTCTCTCTCTCTCTCTCTCTCTCTCTCTCTCTCTCTCTCTCTCTCTCTCTCTCTCTCTCTCTCTCTCTCTCTCTCTCCCACATGCACACATATACTTAAGGTTTATTTTACATATAAGAATTAACCTAAACTGAGAAAAGATTTTTGTAAATTTTATAAAAAGTTCGGAAATAATTACTACTGTAGGGGTAAACCGACGACAGACTCTCAAAAGTAAATTATTTACCAGATATCTAATAATTTTTATAATTTTTATAAGAAAAATTACTAGAATAAAGATTGGAAAAATTCCAATAAAGAATTGTAAAAATTATAAAACACGAATTATTATAAATTTTATTAGACAGTACCTATTGTAATTTTTGTAAATGTAACCCCTCTACTTTGACTCTGGAGCGAGTCTGAGCGAGAGAAAGCCCGTCCAACTTGGTGGAGGCTACAGCACTCAGAGGAGAGGATAGGAAAAGGAAGAGGGTGGATTCGGAGTGATCCCGAAAAACGATGCACGCCTCGTGAGGGCGATAATTAAATAAAGACAATTATTTAATTATCTACTAAAAAACGTCCTTTATGGCTACATGCGGGTGACAGCTTTTAACAATGAATTATTATTATTTAACAATTTTTATTCTGGAAAGTTAAAATGCATATGCATACAAAAAATGAGTGTATAGTTCTCCTTATACATCTATCATTCTCCTATCTAGTCGGGGAAACTCGTTTTGTTAGATAGATCCATTGGTATAGAGATGGAGATCTATGTGCGTAACTTTTGAGAAATGCAAGTTGCTGATAATTTTTTTTATGCAGGCGCTAAACGTAACAGTCTCCTGTGTTTCCTCGTTCTTTCGAAAAAATGTTTGTTATACTTGATTCGATGAATAGTCTGTTGTCGTTGTTATGGTGAGTAATGGTCAACTTGGTTGGAAGCATCCTGTTCCTGACACTTGAACCAGAGGCTGATCATGAGGAGCATGCCGAGAGCCGTGACGAAAAACGAGCTGTACACAACCAAGTCGAATCCGCAGAGGTTCTATAGGTGTAGATTTATCAGCGAATTAAATATTTCATTAATTAGCTCATTAATCGTTAAGTAAAGTTATAGGATTATATTCTTTTAAAATTTTATAAAAATCAAAGGACCATTTCTTTATTTCGTCATTTTTCTAAAGTTTTTATCTAAAGTTAATTTTTTTTATTCGCTTTTCATGATGAAATTAGTTTTTCATCCGGGAAAAAATAGGCAAGAATCATCTTAACTATAAGCATCTTCTAAAAATACATTGAATTAGTCAGAAATTATTAATAGATCTCGATCTCGTGTTTACGTAAATTTCTTATCTTCGCGTTTAATGAGTAACATCTTCGACTTTAGAACATCATGGGCGATAAAGCAGTTATGTAGGTATACTTATATTTATAATAAGTGAATGAAATAAAGGAAAGAATAGTTCGTTAGTAAATAATTGGTTTATTCAATTGTTATTTATAACCTGAAATCTAGTGAGACTGCTGATGATAATGATGGAGAAAAGTAGTAAAGCAGTTGTTGTTGCCGGCCCACCGTTGTTGCCGGCGACAATACCACGGTGTTTGTTGTATTCGTTAAGCCAGCGAACAATCTCGGAATCTGCGGTGTCAGAGCCGCCGCCGCCGGCAAGCGATGGTAAATTAATCTACAAATTTTACCTTTTCATAAAATTTTAATAATTTTTTACTTTTTATTATTCCTTAATATAACCAGAACACAATGATTTAGTTAAGTTAAAGCAGCTCCGTTAAAGAAATGTATAATATGTATGAATAATGATATTGCAAGTATCAGCAGTTGATAATTAACGTAATCACTTGAGCTGACTAATAGTTGTAAGAATCTGTTTAATTATTTGATTGACATTGCATCTACATGATTATTTTCTTTTTGTTGTGCAAACAAAACCAGAGTTAAAAAAATTCTATAATCGATAAATAATATAACTTTGACTTTGCTTCTTGTCGAATTTTCTAACTCGCATAGTCAGAAAGGTAGATTGGTCTGCAACAATCAGATAGATTGGATAGATGGATTGCTTTTTTTTTATTAAATATATAAATTGTAATACTTTAGAAGGTATAAAAAAGTAACCTGATCATAGGTGAGCGTAACGGAAACAAGCGGCGTTCGACAGATTGGACAAGGTGGTGGCAGGTGCCGCTTGCCGAGGTGCGCCTCGCAGTATCGTCTGAGGCAATGGGCACACAGCCTGTGACCGCAGCCAGCTCGAACACCGCTACGTGGCGGCTCCAGGCAGATCGGACAAACCTCGCCCTCGCTGCTCCAGTGCAGGCTCATGCTATTTCGCACAAAGAGCTATTTGTCAGTTAATCCACTCATTCGAATGATTACCGACATCTTTACTTCATTCTCTTCACACGGCAACACTTTTTAACTTGTTCTATCCTGCACACCAATTGTTTTTCATATATATGTATATGTACCTAAGACTATAATTACAGTTGCGCGCTAACTAATGGCAATTTCTCTGCCACGGCGCTTCGTACCTGCTTTACTGAGTTTGTCACCCTCGTTTTTCTACAGAAATTCCTTACAATTTTTATCGAAAAACTAGATCATAGCTACCTAGGACATGAGGTTAACTGCGCCGCTAGATTAATCAACAAAAACAAACAAAAAATAGTATATTTCGATATGGATGTGGAAGATGATTATCGCTTCGATCGGACGAAAAACATCTCACGAGGCAAAAATCACTTTACACATCTGTATGGAACCGTATATTTTATGCCACGAGAGCCGAAAAATCATCTTAAAGTTAGATTTTTGAGATTAGAGTGGCATAAAAAAAAATAAAAGAACGCATCTTCTCAGCCAATCAGATATCGAATAAACTGTCAACAATAAAAAAAAACATTAATTTGTAAATTGCAATTCTGTTATTATAGAACTCATTTGTCTACATCAGATTACTTGAAATCTTGCTATTTAAAATAAAAGACAAAAGATGCATTTTATTAGTAGAAGTTATTAGTAAGCATTTATTTTCGTCTTCGAAATAATAAAAACCAATTGCAGGAAATGCTTATGAATCATTTAAACAACACTTCATCACTATTATTTCACCTGATCTCTTTAAATACTTTCTACATGTATATTGCATTATTCATTAAAAGTAAAACAAGAGTAATTGACCTCATTTTATTATTAACTGACATGTTTATTGAAAAATTTTGATAAAAAATATTTAAATTCTTTATTCATTTCTATTATTCTCTCTCTCTCTCTCTCTCTCTCTCTCTCTATATATATATATATATATATATATATTTATATTTATATAAATATTTTAAACCTGCCCTTTACAAGTAAATAATAGGAAAAAAAAAACGATCCATATAGAGTATGATGTTTAAGTTATAATTATTGATACAACTGTACGAATACATGTCAAGGATAAAAGTAGCAGAACATATTATGGTTTATATCAGTATATATGATGTCTTGTGACATGAGATCAGTAAAAAATAGCTGAAACTTTTGTTTTAATTAAATTATAGTTACAAAATGAATGTACTTATAAATAAATATTTATACTTATTTTCGTTTGATCTACCTAAAATTGCCTACATTAATTATCTGGCTCAATTTAAATGCAATAGTGCTTTTAATATGTAAATTGATATTTGATGTAACAAAAAAGATTTAGGTGAACAAATTTTTATAATTAGGTCAGGTTAAGAATTATTAAGGTTTCGATTAATTAATAGTTTCATGGCTGGGTGGGGGGTTAAGAAAAGTAAAATTATAATGATAGTATATAATGTTGATATAGAAAGGGTGAAAATGATAATTTTAGCGTTCTAACCTCGTTTCATCGGTGGTGTCTCTGTTTCCGGGGAAGGACCAGCTTTGGGCAGACACTAGGAGATTTCTTGTAATTGGACAGAACCTTTTCTTGAGCATAAAAAAAGCCCCATAGCCAAAGGCTAGTATTGCGATCCTCGCCGCGCAGACTTTCCAGTCTGGCTGCTGATGCGCGCTCGTCCCCTCGGCCAAGATCATCGCCTCAATCAGGCTGCGTGATCGCAGCGACTCCGTAAGGTTCATTCGACACGATTCTCTATCTCTTCTGTCTAGTTGTTAGCTTAAACAACCAAAGGATTGTAGCAGGGCCGAGGAGCGCTCGCATATTATTATCAACACTTGCAAATTCAAGAGTACGGGCCTAACCTGTTTGACTGCTGAGTTGTTACTGCTGCAGCTGCTGCTGGCTGTCTTCACCTTCGGAACTTTTGCAATCGCAAAGATCGCCGCTTGTTTCATCTGATTCTTATTCTTTCTTTTTATTTTTTTCACGAGGCCACACTTATTTAAGTACTTACTTATTACCTAAAGATAACTTGTTGTTATCTTTTAACAAAAAAAGAAAATAATCAAGTGAGTCAAGTTAATGAAAAATAAGATTAATTTCTAATTGTTCAGTTCTACGCTATTGAAACCTTAAATTTCAGTCAAAATTATTCTTCTAACAACAGTATTATATTTTTCTTATTGAATAATTACCGAAAGCTCTGCTTCTTATTATAATTCATAGTAATTGAGAATATCTCCCCCTTCCCCTCTCTCACGCTCACCAAGCTCCATTGGTCTTCAAGTAAGATAAAAGGCTTCAAATTTCTTTTTAGCTAGATATATTGATGCTTTTGCCCACATCTGTGACTACAGGTACAAGTGTTATTGCACTCCTTAAGTGCATATTACGTGCGCATATTATGCTCTTGGGCTCGATAAAAACGTACGCGCTATTGAACTTGATCAAGGTACTTTAGAGCGCTTCTCTTTAAATGTAATAATTCCGTAAGCTAAATTACATTACATTTTTAACTTATAAACAATAAATTTATAATTTATTATACTATAGAATATATTTTATGGCTGATATTAAGAATGTGGAAAATTACCATTGTTTGCTCAATATTGTTAAGATTTTTATAAATGTATTATTAACTTTGCCTTCCTCTTGGACAAATTAAGGTTTGTTGTTGAACTCTATAGGCTCGATCGTTTACATTTTCTGCAATACTCATATGTGTGTGTGTGTGTGTGTGTGTGTGTGTGTGTGCGTGCGTGCGTGCGTGCGTGCGTGCGTGCGCGTGTGTGTGTGTGTGTAACAAATGCTTTGAAAATTATTTGATAGTGTATGTTTCTACGACATGACCTTAAGGAGTACATCACCAAAGCAAAATATATATTTCGCTAGCGCAAATCAAGTGTTAATATTTTTATTATCACAAATAACTGAGAAAATTATATAGGTATATAGTATTATATCTATTTTGTTTTTATGTATCAAATCTTTTTTATTCTTTGAATATAACTGTCAAGTAATTAGAAAATTTTTTCATTTGATTTCGTTAAATCACTCCTTCTAAAGTGATGTGAAAGATTTCTTATTAACAAGAATGCGGTAACTTTTTTTGAAAAATTAAAAAATCGTTTTCATTCTCTCCATAACAAAGTCCTATTTATAAAATTTATTTTTTGTAAATACTTTTTATATTTTACTTGCGATTTGAGGCACTCTTTACCTTCCTTCCCTAAGTTCATACATGATTATACTACAGTAGATTTAGTGCACGTAAATTTTGATGAAATAATTTCATTTTGACAGAAAAATTTGAGATTAGTATTCAGCGTTTAAATGAGGAAATGATGTTACATAAATTAGAATTTTTTACTTTTATTCCTTCTAAAAAGCAAACCCAGTTCGATATGAAGTCAATATTTGCTATATGTAGGAGACACACATTTTGGTATATTTTACTGCCAGAAATATTAAGCTAAATAATTGAAAATAATTTATTACTATATTATATTGCAGTTGTTATTAAAAAAAGAATGATACTTTTCACAGGTTCATATTATGACAGTTATTAGCATAAATACAGTAAAATTGTTCGTAAAACGAGTATGTCCCCAGACTTTAAAACAGACTGTAAGGCAGACTAGTTCTTAATATAGCTTTTATAGTAATTTCTTCTATATTTGTGATTAATATTATTAAGAGATATTTTTCAGTATAGACATTTCATTAGGAGTCATTTTACTTATTTTGATAAAATTTTAGTTAAAAATATTTTGGAAGCGCAAATGGAGCATCACCCTTAAGGTGTCTGGCTTTGTTTCCAGCTACAGCAGCAGCATCAGCTTCAACAGCAGATCCTGAGGCAGCAGTATCAGGCGCAGGAGAGGCAACTGGCAGAAATGCATGAACAACAGATGCACCAATTGAAGGTAATACATCTAATAAGTTTAAAAGTTTTTCATACTCTAAAGTAATTATAATACTTACCATCGGGGATGCGCCAGCAAATGCTGTATTTCAGTACAGTGAAGCAAGATATTGTTTTCATTTACTAGCCATAATTTGTTAAAAGTGAATTGTTTAATTATTGTCGTCGATAACACCTTGGTACAATGATTGGTTAAATGATTGGATTTTTACGATGACAAAAGTCTGCTGAGCGTATTGAAAAATTATTAACAAGATGAATTAAATATAATAAATTATAATTTTAGATAAATATAGATTTGTTATAAGATAAGTAGATACTTCATAAATTGATGTTTTCGTAAATAATTTTGTGATACTCAATTTGGAAAAACACCCTTTATCAAAGGTTTATTTAAATTAAATTATTATTGTAGTCCTTTTATTTGCCTTCTTTGTTACTCAAACATGTAGCAAATGAAGCCATGATTTATTTTAATTTAAAGTTTCCTTCAAATGAAGAAATAATTGAAGAATTGAAGAACAATATACTTGCATTTTATTTACATTTTTCACATAATCTTTTATTAATTTATTATATTTTTAAATGAATTTTATTCTTAAAATAATTGATTTTTTATATTTTTATTTTGTTTTGAGAATAAAATAGAAATCGTAACTTTAAATTTCACTTATTCATTTATTCTGTACGAGTCGATTTATAAACATAATGTACTATTGATTGTGAAGATAATAATAAGAGCTACCTCTTCGAATGGTCTCGGTTTCCATAAATTTATGATACATTCTATTCGCTATACATGAGCAATTTTATTATTTGAATATATCAGACTTCAATTGACAATAATTATTATTTTGTGTATCACTTCGATAGCTATTGTTTAGATTTAAATCCGTTTCAGCATTGAATTATTATTTAATATGCAACTATAAGTAGATGCTTTTATACAAATAATACTTCTTGTTTTAAATATAATTAAACGCAAACTGATCAAATAAGAAGTTTACACTTGAATTCTTATAAATATAGTTTTAGATATTACAGATTTTAAGCTCAATAAATGTCGAGTAGTTTAATTATTTCGACCACAGTGAGTAGATCATTTAATAGTACATTACGATACAAGTATTATATGCAGCGCTTTACAGCCAACGTACTTATATTAGCGCTATTAAGAACAACTTATGACACGAGTATCATACAATACTTTGTACGCGCTATCCGTGCCATAAGAGTGAATTTATACCAGGCAGTAATAAAATAAACATAATTATCCGATGTTTTTTCTGTATACTTAAACGTCACATCTGTATTTAAGGTTAGTTTAAGTTAGTTGCGCATATAATTTGCTCGTGTAATCTAAATATTAACAATACATTATTTCTTTGAAAAAATGTCAATGTAACATTCATTTCATATAAATGACGTATGGACAATTGTTAAAAATCTCTCTTATCTATATTTATTGGGGGGCTTGAAGATCGTTATTATAAGTTAAAAATAAAAACTGTTGATTATATATAATTTTAATACCACGATGGAAGTAGAGGGAGGTCTAATAATAATATTTCTAATTAAAAGAGTTTAAAAATCAATTGTTGCCTTATTCGTTACTTAGCAATGCTCTACCTGAAATTTAGGTCAGTTATTGCTGCGTTTCTTTATAAAGGATTCCATATTCTACAAGTTTAATAAAAAATTTGATTCAAACTATTCTATATATAAATCAATTTTAATGAACTGTTAAGGATGGATTTTCTTTTGGTGTGTTACAGTTATGGGAACAACAGAAACAGCTTGAAGAACAGCGTAGGGAAAAGGAGCGGCTGGAGGCACTCAGGAAAAAGGATAAACACGATCACAGTGCGGTTGCCTCTACGGAGGTCAAACAGAGACTCCAAGTAAGTGTTCTCTGACTCCTTTAATCTTTATTAATTATGCTGCATCAATAGATTATAAGAATAAGATGTTTTAATCAAAGAAATTGTGCAATAAACAATATTAAAATACTGGAAAGGGTTGAATAATTTGTTCCCACGACCTTATTTCTTTTTTGGCACTTTATTTCTTTAATGCCAACCTTTAAGCAAATAAGCTGACAAAAAAGATACAAAATCGTGAGACGAGTTTGTAAATCCCTTATAAATATTATCAACAGTGGTCATTAAAAGCATATTAAGAGCTGTATGTTAAAATATATACTTACTTGGCTCTTAAATTATTGGTTGTTTGCATTGTATTTGTATTCGATGAAAGTATTTGTTTATAACGAAATCAAATATTGCAATATGTCGCAATCGTTGTACGAATAAAATCATTATCTTTTCTTTATAATAATATTTAATTTTTTTACACAATTAAAATACACTGAGATATCTAAAATCTATACAGCCAACTCAGTTTTGAGAAAAATTGAATTAATTTTTTATTCCTGGAAGCCTGAAAACAATCTTGAGCGGGCATTTGCCCATTTAAAGAAAGTTAATAATTAATTTTTAACATTTTTCAGAGCTTTCTGGTGAACAAAAAGCAGAGAGAAGCAGCCGCAGCGGCAAATGGGGCCATACCCGGAACGCCTGGTTATAGAACATGGTGAGTGAATGTTTATATACCCATTCAGTAAACCAGCTCCTTTTTACGCTGTACTTCGCAATGTTAATCCACTTGCACATACTAAAAAGTTGCAATTTTTCGAAAGTGCTTCCGTTTTTGTTACAGCGTCGCTCCTGCAACGAATACAAGAGCATTTAAAAAACTATTCATTTTAAATTTTCATTTATATATGTATATATATATACAGTTTAAACAAAAATTTCGTATTTTATAGTACTAAATTAATTTAAAATCTAAATTTTACGTTAATCTCACGTGTCTAGTATTAATAAGCTTACATAAAGTACAGGTAAACTAGGAACATCGTGATAGAACTCTTGTAATACTAAAATCTAAATAAATCAAGCTGACTAAATATTATGTGTCTTGTTTCAATCTGCGAAATACAAGAGAGTGTTGCCAGATATTTATCTTATGCACAATGAAAATACTGGGAGAACATCTATGTTACAGTTGCAGCAATCTATTGATCAATATTCACTTGTTCTCTGTATAGAATTATCCATATGTGTTTTCTTTTGATATTTCTTGTAATCTTGGAAGATTTAAACAATCAGAACAACATGTGCCACTTTTAAAAAAAAATAAATATCGCTTAATTCCCGTAACGTTTACAGCGAGTGTCAATAAAATAATGTTTATAGATTTTATCAAGGCCGAACTTTTGTACATAATTGCGACGGCGACAATTACAAAAAATAAAAAGTTTCAACACGTCGTCATTTTTGAGAGTTAAATAACCAGTAATTTACATTAGAGATCTTTGATTATCTAGGAGTCCTAGACTAGGACCCAGTAAATACATTCAATCCAAACAAAATACTGCTTTATAAAGGATCTATTCATAAATATTTTTGAGCTTTTAAAAGTCTTAAATAGTGCAGAAATTAAAAAATTATAAGTTTTCATTGTTTTTCCATAAGCTCGTGCACTTTTTAACGAACAAGTACCAGGATCGTTTTAACTTTGTAAAAGAATACCCATTTATACAGATGAAATACTAAAAATTACTTTTCTGCGTTTTTATCAAAAAGTCACTAACAGGAATAATGAAAATTAAAAAATTTTAGTTTATAGAGAATACAAAAAAAGAAACTTTCTTACATTAGCTGTTTCGTTGTTGTTGTTTTTTTTAATCATTTTAAGAAAAAAAAATATATCCTTCTAATTTACCTCAATGTCTGTTCACGGTGTCTGTTTCGGGCACATTTGAATAAAATCATCTAATTTTTAAAGTGTAAAAAAAATTTACTTAACAAAATAGGATAGTTATAATTACTTCACAATATTGTTGAAATAAAGAAATTTAATTTATAAATGTTGTATAGCAGAATATTAAAGGATTCACTGCACATGAGAAAAAATGATCTAGACTGCATGATGAGCTTTGCTTTGATGATCTTTACAGTTTACAAAAAAGAAGTAGTTGAAAATAAAAAATTGATAAAGTTCTTTATAAAAATTGATGTAGTTTATAAATTTGGTTTTACTGAATTTTAGTACTATTAGAAATACATTTTATAAGCGATACCGTTGAGGGGTCCTTGGTGGAGGTTTTCCATGTCTACGTCGCGGTTTTCCCTCCATCCTAGCTCCGGCTAGGCAGAATTGCGAGAGCAGTAAAATTTACCGTGGAAGCGACTTTAACTGTTGACTCCTCCAGTCAGATGCTTCTCTGGAAAATTATTAGTTAGCTTAACTTAAGCTAAGTTACATGTTACACGCTACACAGAGTTAAAGATGGTTAGGAGCACTCCCACACAGAGGTGGTACGAGTGCCCGCTATATACCCCATTGGGTAAAAGCGGGTCAAAAAAAAAAAAAAAAAAAAAAAAAAAAAAAAAATTACAGATTAAACTATAATTTTTATACGCTTATTTTTAGTACATTTCGATACGGGTGCGGAAGGTGGTTATTTGCCTCGTGAGACGTTTTTCGCCCGAGCGAAGCGAGGGTGAAAAGCCGCACGAGGCAAAAATCACCTTCCGCACCAGTATCGAACCGTATTTCATGCCACGAGAGCCGAAAAATCATCTTAAAGTTAGGATTTTAAGGTTAGAGTGGCATAAAATTATTAACAGAATCCCATCAGAATTGAGTCTGTTTCAGTTTTTAGTCAAGATTCTCATAATTTTTAATCGACAATTTCTCTCTAAAAGGCGAATGAAACGTTCAACTACGTGTAAAAATTGATGCTTTTAAGCATATTTTGCGTAATTGGTGCACTGGGAAAAAACTGAGGGCGCCTCTAACCTAACTGGCCGTATCGCAGCTATCTCGGTATTACGAGATGACAGCTCGCTCAGTTTGGGCGCGTAGCGAGCCCAAACAAATTTTGAGCTCG